>ABLG01000271.1:0-45600 GCA_000172435.1 Meloidogyne hapla | reverse complement strand
CTTTCTTAAATAAATTTTAAGGAAGAGATTCACTAAAAAATTATTTGGTGCCGGAAGGATTCGAACCTTCGTCAATATCCCCCTTCCGAACCTAACTCAAATGCACTTAACCACATTTTAGTGTGCAATTGTCCAGTGTGTAATCGTCCTAGTGTGCAATTGTCATGGAGCCGTTCTCATTATTTTATTAACACAGGAACTTTTGTTGGAATGGCGTCATTAGCTTCTGCAAAGGCTGTTAACATTTTCATCACTGGAGCAAATAGAGGAATTGGAATCGGATTGGTGCGTGAGATTTTAAAACAAGTCAAGGGTGTCAATAATTTGTTTGCGGGATGTCGAAATCCTGATGATGCTAAGGTTTTAATTTAAAATATTTTCAAAACAATTTAAATAGGAACTTCAAATTTTGTGCAGTCTTAACCCCAATGTTAAAATTGTGAAGATAGATGTTTCTTCAGATGAAAGTATAAGATTTGCGGCAGGTTAAATATCAAAATCTTTATATTTAAATATTTATTCTCTTTCAGAAGAAGTTAGTGACCATGTTTCAAATCAAGGCATTCATTTGTTAATCAATAACGCTGGAATTTATGAAAAAGAGGTTTATAGAATTTTAATATTACTTTTAAAAAATTCGGGTTTTCTTGGTCTTTCCCTTTAGACAAAATAGTCAAAAACAAAAGTAAGGAATATCTCGAATAATCTTTGAAATATTATATAAATATAAGTATTTTTAAGGAAGGTTTTACTATACAACAACCAATCCGGAACATTTTCCAGAAGCATTTTGATGTTAATTCAACTGGGACAGCTATAGTTACTGCGGTTAATTTTATTGTAAAACTATATTTTTAATATAAATATTCAGAATTTTTTGAATCTTCTTCGAATTGCTGCTGTTTCTGGGCATTCTCCTTTGGTTGTTAACATTAGCTCTATTTTGGGATGTATCTCTCGTATGGTCCCAATTTCTTCATTGCACCAAAAATCAGTTATCTACGGCATGAGCAAGGTTTTTTTATTGATTTTTTAAGATAAATTTTTTAAATATAGGCTGCCCTCAATTACTACACAAAAGCACTTTCAATGGAAGAGCCTCAACTTATAGCAGTAGCTTTTCACCCCGGATGGGTTCAAACAGAAATGGGTGGCACTGATGCAACTCTAACTATTGAAGAAGCTTCTTCGGCAATTATGCGCAGAATATGCCAGCTAAAGAAGGAAGATTCAGGCAAATTTATGGATTCACAGAGGGAAATGACGCCTTGAATTTCAGGTGGGGGGTTTTAATAATCTTAATCCTGATTTTTGATGTTAATCAGAAACTAAAAAACAAATATATATTTATTCGTTAATAATTATATGAGTTTTATATTAAAAATTTACTTAATATCTTCGCAATCCGAGTGTACCGCCTTCAGATCCACGGTTAACTGGACCTTAAGAAAGTTTTGTGGGATAATTTAAGAATCTACTAATTACCATATGGGGAGTAGTCACGTCTTGGTTCGCCAACCGTATAATCGAGTGGTGGACTTCGGGGAGATGATCTTTGATAATAGGGTACGCGCTCATCACCTGCATTTTAAGTAAGATTTTGTTTAAAATTGATTGAGTTTTGAGTGAATTAGTCTCATTTCTATAACCTGTGGGGCTATCGTGACGCTTTTGATCAAATCCTGGTGTGTATTGAACTGGTATTTGATGACTTTTCTGTTTGTGCCGGCGGAGTAATTTTCCAAACCAATTCTTTTGAGTGCTAAAGTGTGAAATTAAAATATTAGGCATGACTTTTCTGAAATTCTTACTGACTTTCTTTTACTGATTTTTGAAAGCGCTGTATCATCATCAACAGCTCCCTTTTCCTTTTTTCGCTCATTTTCATATCTGCTGTTGTGTGCTTTTACATTTACAATATGAATATGTGCTTGTTGCGTGCGCTCGTCCATTTTACTCAATTTGCTTTTGTGTGGTGCCATTGTTACGTTTTCTTGTTTTTCCACCAAACTTAAAAGGATATCCTACTATTTTTTCAGTTTTTGAGTGTCTTGAATATTTTTAAGTAAGCTGACTTTATTTTTGATGCTGATCCTATCATAGGATGGACAGTACGTTTTGCGGCCTCCAATGAATAGAGTGGGACTACATGATCTTCTTCCCAAAAGTCATCTCTCTTTTGATCTGGTATTCTGCTGCTTCCAAGACCCACCAATGTCAGTCCAGTCTGATAGTGAGATGAAATTGGATGGCATAAATATATATTACTATTAAGTTTTTGTCTATAACATAATTGCATTCTAAATCATCATCATCCTCGCCAAATGGATTAAGTAGAGCTTCGGCAACTTTCATCCAACCCACATAGAAGAAAAATTGAATGATTGTACCGATAGGGATTATTAGATCAATCTAAATTTTGATTTTCTTTGCTTTAGTTTTAAGTTACTTCGCTTTTTAACTCTTAGGGTTACCTCGCTTTTGAGTGGCGAATCTTGTCTGGTTATAAATTGCCGACTAATTAAGCAAATTATGAAATAAATACGAACGGAGAGAAAAACCACCTAAATCGTTTTGATTTAATTTTATTAGGTATGTGGAATTTATTGAACTTACTTGTGGATAAATAAGAGGGATAGGTACCTGAACTTGAAACATTTATGCAATAGGTAAACTGTAATTACCCAATCATATTTCAACAAGGAAGCAAGACCATGGCGGAATTGTCGAATTTCCTAGATAAAATTTAAGTTAGGTAATTTCATTTGAAAAGATTTAAAACCGAGGTTATCTTATCCAATAAAAAATCAGAAGCCACTTTTCCATGTAATCGAGCCTCATATCTAACAGGATTTTAACTTTAATTTTTAAATAAAAACTTGCAGTAAAGCATAACACCAGTGAATCGGTGTCCAGTAACGCGAGTAAGGATCATGAACTCGTTCAAGCATTTCCATTTCGCTCATAGAAACTATGCCTTTTGGAAAAAATTTGTTTAATTCATCAACATTTTTTGAGTTTGATTCCTTACCGGTAGCAGCAAGTGTTTCCAAAGTTGGAAACCTTTTTCGTACCTGCATACTTATGTCCCGAAGTACTATTGCTTGATTTAAAACCATATATCTGACCATATTTCGTCTAAGAATGCGCGTTTCTATATCAGCGCCACGGATATAGTTAGCAAAAGCGAGCGCCGAACTTCAAATAATTAATAAGATTTAACAATTAATTAGACACTAACTCATCAATCCAACCCAGTCCATTAAGTATACTTCCCCAACGAGAAACTACTTGTGTTACGAAAAAACCAAGCATAAATGTGAGAGGTAAAGTAGTATCCATTTTTACATCTAGGTAGTGGGCTAAGTGTTCAAATTTTTCTTGACCGAATGATGATAGTAAATGGCGGTAGATTAGTGAAATTAATAGGTAGATGATTAACCAAAGTGCCAGTTCAATACATACAGCTTTCCATACGGAGCCTCTCCATCTTGCAAGGATTCTGATGAAGCTGCCCCATCCGGTCCTGCGCGATACATCCAAAGTATAAGAGATTGTCATATGAAGTTACTTTTAGAGATTTCTAAGTTTGATAAGTAAAAGTTGTAAAACTAATGGATTTAAATTATTTTCTACAGATGGAATGTCAACTTTACTGTTCCATTCTTTTCTTCCCTGTGGGCTTATTTAAAAGAAAATTGAGAAAAGAAGTAAACAACCAAAAAAGTAATGAAAGACAGGAAATTTTAAGATAATGATAGAAAATTGCGGCGAATCTATATTTTTGGGGATAGTGGAGGCGAGCGGGAAGTACTGCTGACTGTGACGTTTTAATGAGGAGAAAGTGAGTCTACCGGAATAGGGCGCTGGGTATGAAATTGTGCGAGGCGCGAAATTTATTGGGCAAATGTGACTTGTTCACGTACCTCGTTACTTTTTTCCTACTACATTTTAAGAAAATATGAGAAGTTGTTATTTTAATTTAAAATTCTAAAATTTCATTCTAAAGGTATTCTAAGATTAATCAAAAGGGGCGAATTAATTAGAATTCTTTACGAAAAAGTTAATCTTGGCTATGAAATGATTAAAAATGTTTCTTTTTTGGCTCACCCACCTTTCTCTCTGTCTCTTTCAACAAGTTAAGTGGTAATCTTTCTTTTTTAACTCCACTTCGAATAGGAATACATATTTTGTTTTCATTTTACACAATCTTTGGGCAGAAAGTTAGAAATAGATTTTTATTTAACAAAATTGAAAACAAATAATTTGAGGGGGTAAGGAGAAGGTTAAAGTGTTTATTGCCTGGATATTCGTTTAATTTTATTTTTCTTTGTTGCTAGGGAGATTAGTTTTTTTCAACCATGTTATTATTGCAGTCTTGTTCTCCAAAAATTTTAGATGAAATGTCTGTAGTATTTTACCTAACACAAGTCAAAAATTTGCCAAAATTATTTATGTAACTCATAGAAATAAGTCAGAATATCAGAAAACTAAGTCATTTTAATATATTTATGTTCTTTGTTGGATCGAGCGAACAAATAAGAGGCTATAATTTCACAAATTTTCACTTTACTTCTTTTATGACAGCTTAGATTCAATAAAAACGGATTGATGGTTCTAGTCGGGTCCATTTCTTCTGCATTTTAAATGCATTGTCATCTCGTATTTCTCCGAGATTCGAGTCTGAAGCGATTTGGGGTGCGAGCCTGGGAATCCAAGAACCTTTCCAAGCGGAAGCTGGCGCATAATCTGACCAAGAACGGGCTATCAAGTATAAAGGCTGCTCCAATTCTGTTTTAGCATTTGAAGGTATCGACTTTGTACTGATTCTTGATACGAGAAGAGCAATAGCTGTAAGAAAATAAATTTTTTAAAGGTTTTGGTTCCTAAATTTTCCCAATTGTAGTAAACATACTAAAAATTGTAAGATTTAAGTGCCATTGACGAGGTGTGCCTATTTTTGAGTTCATTTTTGACAGCTGGCGTATATAATACAACGCAGAATTTAGAGCAAAGGTTTTACTTTCTGAAAAAAGAATAAGATTTATCATTGTTAATCCTAGCTTTTAAATGTTGAAAGATGAGGGGATTATATAACGGAACTAAATTTAGATTATGCTTATTTCAATAATTGCTTGTCTCTAAAAATTTGACCCTATTGTCTGGTTAGATTCCTTTTCTTCTTTTTAATATGGTATGAACCATTATTTTATCATCGACAGGATTGATATTTAATATTAAATGCTCATTTTGATATATTAAAATTCACTCAGACTTTTTGTTTCTTTAATGAATCTATAAGCTTTATGGGAATTTATCTCAAATTATTCAATTAAAATAGAATATAATCTAGAAAATTTGAATGAATTATTAAGCCTTATTTTTTATTCTTTTAAGATTTTTTTGCTGAATATTAAGAATTTCAGCATAAACCTAAAACAATGAGAACATTAAGTTAATGGGAATGTGGATTTGGAGAGATTAATAAATTTTTAAAGCCTTTAAGTTTATATATGGAAATGCTCCTTTTGTTTTTATGAGAGGTTATTTTTAGCAAATTTGGCCAATTCATTCATGACCACATTGCGAAGCTAACATAAGAAATGATTTTTGAGAGCACAAAATATTCCTGGATTTCTCATACCCATTTTTGATGTTTATTCACGGCGCTGCTTTCCTCTTTTGGAAGCATAACTTAGATGAAAAGCTTAAAACAAAAGCCAACGAACGACTTTCTAAGAGATAAAGCATAATGGTGGCACATTTTGAATGAAACAGAGAGATTGTGGTAAAGTTTCGAATTGCCTTTTAGGAAAATAAGCAGAATGGGAATGGAACCGAACACGGAAGAGGGAAAATTGAGAGCTTTTTAATATAGTGATAAAACATATTCATTTATGTAAAACGTCGAAGCATAATGCTTTTTACGCTTTAAACATTGTTTGAATATGGCATCAATTTGGATTATGAAAACAGGGTTAATTTTAATTGTTTGTATTGCCAATGTAACTTTCGATGAAATTGTTTACTGAAAACTGAGTGTCATTCGTTGCGTAACGGTAACGCCTTCACCAGGTCACCGCTAATTTAATAGACAACCTCTCGATTTAATAAAATTATAATTTCTTTCAATGAGAAATTAAATTGATAATTCGATTTTAATATTAGAAAATGAGTAATGTAAATAAATGCTTGGAGTGGATTACATATTTGGATACAAGTGGCGATAATCTGCCAATTATATTACTTCCTGGACAGTCAAATACTGACGTGCGGACTCAATACAAAAACGTCTAAACAGCCCCCATTAACTTAGAAACGGTTAAAAGTGCATTTTGAAATTAATTTTTCAAAGGAAATTCTTTTTAATAATTTGAATTAAATACTAGTAAACCATTACATAAATGAAAATAATTATAATGAATGTTGGATAGATTGTTTGAAGGTTAAAGGCAGGTGTTTGCCATGTTTTCTACGAGAATTAATAAATGTGAATTAATGAAAGCATAGTAGAAAGTATATTTATTATTAAGTTACATGGTCCTCACAATATCAACTTTGTGGAACAACTTTTCATGTTCATCCTAGCTACTTCTGATTCGAGTTTTTAGAATAATTTTATTTACATAATCATTATGGTGTAAAATCCTTGTTTAATTATGTTGGAGATATGATAAAGTATTTCCAACATACCGAAATATCTTGGGATGTCAATAAAAAGTAGATTAACGTTTTATCTTAGTCTACGCTGTTACTTATATGTTCAAACTTTTTATATTCATTGGTGGTATGACATTAATATATTAAACATGTTACTCTTTCTCCTCTCAATTCTCATCAAATGGCCTTGTTGTATGTGGCTGTAACACTAATGCATGCCTTGCCTCTCTTGTTATAGTTCCCGCGTCATGTCGTTAGCAGCGGTCTTCGCCAACCAACAACATTCCGATCGATTTGGAGCTCTCATTCATTAGTCACAACATTGTCATTGCAATGTATCCATACATCCCTTCAAATATACAAATAACGTGCTAATTTATTGTTAGATATTTAAGCATGATTTGCTATTATTACTAGGGGCTGAAGAAAAATAGCAAACATATTAGGAACTTTAATTAAACCCAGAAATTTTATCTTTTATATATTTGAAATTTCGGAGCAGGACAACTAGGCGCGGACGACTAGGCGCGGTACAACTAGGCGCGGACGACTAGGCGCGGACGACTAGGCGCGGGACAACTAGGCGCCCCATGTTAAATATAAAAATTAGAGACATTTTAAATGAATAAGCCAAAACATTTAACCAAAACCCACCTGACCATAGGTTCTGAATTATTTAAGCCCAGTTATGAAACCCATTTGCCCATTTGGAGACGAAAATAAAGAGAATACATGGGGCGCCTAGTTGTCCCGCGCCTAGTCGTCCGCGCCTAGTTGTACCGCGCCTAGTTGGCCGCGCCTAGTTGTCGTGTACCCAATTGAAATTTAGCTCTACTGTAAATGGACAATTCGTCTTCTCAAATTCTTAGCCAAATATTTGGCCATACGTCAATAAGTAATTTTTTAGATTGTTTGCAGTAAAATCCGGAAAAGGACGATTGAGTCCCGCCGTTTGAGTCCCTGAGCCCTTTTCCGGCCCATAACTTTTTTAATTCTTATCCCATCTGAGTGATTCATATATCAATTAAAAGCTCTGCATGTGAGGATCATTTTTCCTAACAGGATTGGTCTGATCAGATCATCCTATGAAAAGTTACAGACACTTAAAGATCGAAAATCACGATTGTCCGGACTTATCAGCTCATAACTTTTTAAATATTGATCGAATCTGATCAGTCCCTTTGGGATAAAGAATCAACACATCCAGGGCTTTCGAATGATATAATATTTGTTCGAAATAGTTCGGGCCCAAAGAAGTTATGGCCCGAGAAACGGCTCAGGGACTCAAACGGCGGGACTCAATGGTCCCCTACCCGTAAAATCGGTATATACATATGTATTTTACTTTTTAAAGATGAGCAACAGATCCATCCAGTGGTTTCAACTGGAGGGCGCAATCAGTACGTGGAAATTGATCGTTTTGAAACAGAGGATCAACTCAAAAATTGGTTACATACTCAGAACAGAAAATGGGGCATGTGAGTTTGGAATTTACATTTATTTAAATAAATGCATACATCTATTTTTATTTTCAGCGTGCAAAAGGGGCGAATAACTATTGAAGATGTATGATTAATTTATTTAAACATTAATGACCATCAGGTTCAGATCATTGACCAATATGCTTGTATCTTTCGAAGACGAAAAGGTTATGCTTGTCGAGTACAAATGCGTGTTCGACATAATCGCCGGAGTGGCCACAAAATTGTAGAGGTTTATTTTTTATTGACAAATGTTGAGTTCGGAAAATTTATAATAGGTTTTGCCTGTTCCCCATGATCACAATTTTTATGGGCCGTTAATGGTTGGGCCGTTAACCGAATTTGACGACGGAACAGTACCTGACCAAATGTCGCAAATTCCCAGCAATGAACATGTTGAATCTCAGGATTTACAGGACAAGAGTAAACGTTTGACAGATTTTCTGGCTTTACTGACATTAACTTTGATCGTTTTCAGATTCTCTTCATTCATCAAAGGTTTATAATAATGAGGAACATGAATTTGAAGAAAAAACGGGAGAATGTTCAACCGATATTCATTTTCAAAATCAGTCAAATTTGAATGGAGAACAAGCACTTTCACAACCAATGGAGATGCTTTGGTCTAACATTTTGAACAATCACTCCATTCACTTGTTTTCTAATGAAGGTGGCAATTCCAATGCTGGTTATGAAGAATCACCAGAAGATTTTGATGATCATTTAAAGGAAGAAGATGAATTTGAAGTAGAAAATGGATCAGATGGCGACGTTAATTTAATAAACGATGCTGAAGATCATGATGGGGAGACAAAACATTTGAATGAAGCATTTATCAGCTCCATCGTCGAGAGAGTTGCGGTCAGGTTTTCTCATAAATTAAATAATACAAAAATTCGTTGTAGGGCCAATTATCCGTATATATTGATTCAAAATTTGATGCTATCATTGAGACACTTAACACAGTCACCAGAAGTGTTGATGATTTGAAGCATTCAGTTACCTCAATTACAAAAATACAACAACACAATCAAAAACAACATCAACATCCGATAAACTCACAACTTAGTTTAGGACCGTTCGACAAACAGCTTGCTGCCGCTTCCAGAATTGCAACATTTTCTCGTCCTTTGTGCCAAAATATGTTACAGCGGCATCGCCAAGTTTCACCTTCAACAACCTTTCAAAGGTCGAATCAAACTAAAACAGGAAGTTCTGTTCAGCAACATTCGCAAGTTTGTTTCATTTTGGAAATATATTTCTAACAAGATTATTTTAATTTCTTATCATACAGAATTCGACAACTAACTGTCTACCAATTAATGCGAGGTAATTTTTAATATATGAATAAATTAAATTAATCATTATAAACAGTCCACAACAACATCATTTAGACAATTCTAAAATAGTAGAAGATATTCAAAGAACTGTTGAGAAGTCGAAGCAGCAATATTCATCTAATTCAGCTTGCATTAGAGAACACATGCCTTCTACACTAAATCCTTCATCGACTGATGGATTAAAATTGTCTAAACTTTTCTCGCAGGAGCCTGGCATTTCTAAAACCAATTTTAGTTCAATCATGTTTTTAAAGAACCCAATAAAAACAGCCCGCAAATCAAGACATGCATACAGACAACGACGCAGAGAGTTGTCTTATAAATTTATGAAGGAAGTAGGGATGCTGGTAATCATGAAATTTACTTTTAGTTTTTATAATTTTTAATAATTTATTGTTAGTTGACAAAATTAAAATTATTTTTTCAGTTGACAATAAACGGGTGTAAAAAGACAATATTTCATTGGCGAGCTAGCGAAATCTTCTCAGCTTGTCAGACGAAACGTCGAGAACTTGTCGTAGCAGGCAAGCATGTGGTTTGTATTATGCGATTAACTTACTATTGACAATTTTTGCATTTAAAGATGTATCGTGGTATTGTTGTCACAGAGAAAATCTACCGTGTTGACTGCTCGAGGGATTTGGTCAATGGAAGAAAATGTGGACAGATGATCTCAGATTCTCTCTGGCCACGTGGATATTTTCAGCGAAGAATGTTATTGCCCATTCTTAAAGGTGTTAATCACAGGTTTTTTTGTATTTAGAGAACACAAATAAAAAAAGTTAAGGAGTAAGAAACGCGTGAATGGTGTGGCAAGAAGTCCTGTGGCCGACGATCAATTTGAAACATTTAAAGGTTAACATATTTTCATATTCCATTAATTTCCATGGGTTTCACTTAAAATTTTATTGAATTCTTAATTTCAGTGGCATTATTATTATTGGGTGGGTTTTTGATGGATGAAACCGACAGATACAAATGGATGGAGACAGCACGAGAGGGTGTAAATCAAAGAGGCCTAGGTATTTTTCTAAAAATGTTCAGAAAATTTATAAATTTTTAGACGAACTAGCCAATTCTAAAAGAGCACACTATGAGTATGACGGGGGACCCTTATTTGCAAATGACATTGATAACAATGAATACATAAATGAAGTAGTAGATGGAGCTTTAGAAGAAGGAATAAAGGTTGTTACTCAAGAGGATGAAGTGGTATGATTTTTAAATTAAATTTAGAAATTTATAAATATTTAGGAAAAAGGAACGGCTGAATCATTCTCAGAACTGACAGCAAATCTCGAATTTTTAAAAAACTATGAAACTCCGATGTTGGTCGACCAACTGCCACTATAGGTGCCTTGAGACTCTAACTCCCATATTGAGTTTATTTAAGAGGATTTCTTTATTAATGCAAAATTGAAAGGCATCATTCAACAAGAACGGGATATCGCGCATTTGCAAATACAGTTTAATGTTTTTAGTTATTTTATCTGATAAAATATTTGACTTACAAACTATGTTTAATTTGCCTAATTGTTGTGCACTTTTTCACTTATATATTTTAAAATTTTACTCACCTTGAAATAAAATTAAAAATTATTTTTAGTTAAAAAAGATTTTCCAGAATTTATCGTAAACTGATGTCGAACAAGGAACGTACGTTTATTGCTATAAAACCCGATGGTGTCCAGAGGGGACTTGTAAACAAAATCATCAAGCAATTCGAACAACGAGGATACAAACTTGTGGCAATAAAAATGGTTCAGGCAAGCCGTCAACATCTTGAAGGTATTTTATTATTATTAATTAAAGGTGCTAATCCAAATTCTCCATCAATTGGATTTTATTTTTATTAACAATTAACTTATTAAAAATTAACATTACTGTGAACAACAAGGGTGACTAGGACTAAGAGAAGAAATAGAACAGGGTTTTTGAGGAGATGTTGTAGAAAAAAAAGAATCGTTGTTTTCCGTTTCTTTTTCTGCCTCAATTGGTTCACCAACAATTTTCTTTAATCTTTTAATTTCTTCTTGTTGAAATTTATTCTTCTTTTTTTCTTGTTTAAATAATATTTTGCCTCTTTTGGCTCTGTTCTTCCAGGTTTGTGTAGAAACCTAAAAAAGATGTTTAAATCAGAAAATGTTTAAATAAAAAATACTTTTGGTATTGCTGGAACATCATAAGATGTCCATCTGAGATCATCAAATTCAGCTTTTAATTTATTGGTTATCATGTGATAAAAACGTTTCGTCTAAAAATTAATAAATTAAAAAATTTTTATTAAATAAAAATACTCTAATATGAAAAGGTTCGCTGTTGTTGTCTAATAAATGAAGATTTTGAGGTTCATACTTTCCGTTGATTAAATTAAAATTTTTGGATAATAATAATAGTGCCTCTCCTATTTCGCAGTTGTTTTTGTTCAGATTTGAAATAAAAATAGCAACTTTTATTTTTTTTAATCCATTGAAAGTTCCATCCTGTAATAAAAAATTAAAAATATAAAAGAAACAACATAACCTGTAAGTGTTTTGCAAAGCGTCCTCTTATAAAAATAGTTTTACCAATATAAAGTAAATCACTCATTTTTTCTAACTCTTCTTTTTCTTCAATAACCAAATAAAGACAATATGCCCCCGGCGACCCGCTTTGTAAAAAACCATTTAATTCTTCATAAGATGTTTCTTCATTTGAAAAGAAACTATCGTATTTTTTACAACTAAATAACACAAAAATTAAAATATATTATAACAAAAAATACCTTTTAATATGTTTTTTCAAGGTACTTAAAATAATTTCTTCACCGCAAAACGGACATTTACTAGTTGGATAACTTTTCTCTTTTATTTTTAGTTTTTCTTGAATTTTCTGTGGATTAAGGGGTGCACATGTATGTTCTGTAATCTTGGTTAAAAATGTTCGGTTTTCATCATTTATGTATGAATTCTGCCTTAAATTTTAAAAATTTTAAACAGCTTTCAGATTTTTATATACCACTACATCCTTTATTTTTTGTAATACATCTCCAAAATATTTTGTCTTTTTTACTACTTAGACCATCCTTTTTATATATAAAACCATCACGTGAATATTTTTCAACTATTTCTCGTGAATTAGGTTGAGACATTTTGTAAAGACAATAAATGAATGAAAATGAATTATAATTGCTAAAAATGAGTTTATGTTAATTTTTGTATAGATATTAGTAATAAAAAATTTTCTCATTAAAAAAAATATTATTTTTATCTACCACTGATCGGCGGGACTGAGCTGTCCCCTAAGCTAACTCTTTTCCTTAAACATTACGCCAACATTCAAATTGACTGGTCATTTTACTCTCCTTAGTTTATTACAGTTCATTATCAGGACTTGAGTAAAAAGCCGTTCTTCCCTGCTCTGGTTGAATACATGGCTTCTGGACCAATCGTCGCAATGGTTTGGGAAGGTTTGAAATTTTTTGCTTGATATGAATTCAATAAATAATATTGTTAGGTCTGGATGCTGTAAAGCAAGGACGTGCTATGCTGGGCGCTACTGATCCGTTATCAAGGTTTTTTCTTTTTCAGCTGATCATCCGGATACGTTTTAACTTTGTTTTAACTTTTTATAGCATGCCTGGTACAATTCGTGGAAATTTCTGTATTCAGACTGGGCGAAACATCTGTCACGGATCCGACAGTGTAATTATTTTTTATTATCAAAAATCAATTAAAAAAACATCATATCCTTCGTAATATTTCAGGTGGAGTCAGCTAAACGCGAAATCGCGCACTGGTTTAATCCACAGGAAATTGTGGACTGGGACTCGGCACAGGTTAAGTGGATCTATGAATGATCGAATTTATTAAATCTAGTTAAATATGTGGATCAGCTTTGTTAATTCCCGAAATTGTCTGTCACTTTCATTTGAATCTTTATAGATAAAATGAGTTTTTTGTTATTTTTTCTCAACTACTTATCTGGTTATGTACGTTTTGGAGTTGGGCATTTCGGTGTATTGGACATATTTAATTTTGACATTTCAAATTGTGCGTTTTGTATTTGATTTATTTTGTTTTGGAAAAATTGTTGTTTTGGTAATATTGCCAAGTCGTCCATTTCTCTTGGTGTGTTGCTGGTTCAGGATCAACTTATACATACTGTTCAATTCAATTGGTCGACGGTATGTTTTTGCGTTTTTATCTTCGTTATCTTAATTTTAGGTTTATCTCGTCTTATATTCATGGAAGTTTTAAGAATCCCTTCAATGTAATAATATGTTGCTGTCACGTCAGTTATTGGAAAATGATGATCAAATTGCTTTGCCAAATTTATTTTTTCAATATCTGGATTGGCAAAAGAATGTAGAAAAGAAACCTAGGATAAAAAGGAAATTAGAGCAGAACAGTAACAGGACCGAGAAAAATTTTCTGGGAAGGCGGAGGCACTTACTTGGTTCTATTTCACGATTGATCTTAGTGACTGCTTTATTTCTACCACCTGTGACAACGATACAAATTTTGGAGTCAGTTAAGCCGGATGCTCACTTGATTCCAGCTCTGGATCGAGCTATTGATGAAGATCAAGATACTAAATTGGGTAACGACGTGAAGGATAATGTTACAGACTTCACTCGAACTTATGATTTTAAACCCTATATTCAACCGTTTGCACGTTATTGGATCGCGGAAAGTGCGCCGTCAACACAAGCGCACATTTCTAGAGAAAGTTGGACGCGCTACATACAGTTTAAAGGTATTAAATGCTTTCTTTTTCTTGTTCTTTTTAATTTAGAGGAGACTTGCCGTAAAATTTTGGATGAGGATTATATGGCTGAGCTCCAATTGAACAGCACTGAAAGTGGCTATTTTCATTGGGAAGCGAACGAGTTTCACCGTCAACTTCGTGATCGTCTTTTGCCTCAAGCGCGGGGAGGAAGTTTTCGGACACTTATCGGTTCACATCTGTATGTATTTTCTCAAGATCTCATATAATATTAAATTAAAAATATCAATTTAGGCTTAGTCGACTAGATCCACGGTTATTTGCTTCCGAGCCAGGAAGGTAATCTTTTATCCATATATACTTCATGGTAGATACATATCCAATTAAGTTTTTGTGAAGCTAAGAGGCACATTTCTGAGGCAGATGAGCGTCACAAACTAGTCAAAGAAGAACAGCATATGTTTGAAGACTTCTTGATTAACAAGTTAATTTCTTATAAATTATTAATTCCTTTACTGAAATTAGGGTGCTACCTCCGGATATGTTTGCACCGCGTAGCAGACCTCCACCAGTAATGCCTGCTTCATCAAACACCACCAACAATGTTATAAAATTTTAAGATTATAATTAACCTCCGAATAACTAGTCGTTCTACAAAATCTGTTTTTCTCCTTCACTTTCAATTCAAAAATTTTTAGTTGTATTTGCCTAGTAGATTATTTTAAAATTTCTTTAATTAAATTTATATGATTTTAATGAAGATGACATACTTTTTGAATTCTACTGTCATTCTTAAACTTTTCGTTTTTATGTTTTTTCCATCCAGTTTTTCATGGTAAATTTCGTTTTCATTTTTTAATTCATTTCTACATATTTTGATGTATAAATAAAATTTATCTTATTTTGGAAATTCGCACAATTGATTGTTTTTACCAATATCTTTATTGAAAAATGCACAAGAACTTTTTGAGCGTTTGCCTCGTTTTTTGATTTAATTCATAATTTTTCAGTAAATACAAATGAATGATGGTTCAGTGAGTGACCAAAGATGTTCTGACCTAAGGCATTGTTCTGATCAAGAATGCGAAGAGGGAGAGATATCGGATGAATCCACTGAAAGTATTACTCTTAAGACATAGAGCTTTTTAACAATATTTTCAGGAACTTTTAATCGCTCTAACTTTACTGATAATACTTCAAAAAACGATGATATCAATCTGCTTGATTTGGAAAAAGTTGATGCATATGATGCTGTGCAGTTTGAAGACAGATTAATTGAAAATGTTTGATTTTACAAATTTTCTTTAGATTGAGGTATAAATTTTAGGCAGAAAAATTGCTTCAAGCCGATTGTTCTAAAAAAACCAAAAATGGGAATCTCGATATATTGGTGCAAGAAACTGATTGTTCAATAAAGAAAGGAGACTTGACACCCTTTGAATTGATTAAGAAACAAGAATTGGCTGGTTCTAAATCAAAATGCAAGGTTCCGATAGAAAATAATGGAGGACTAGCAGTAGAATCTAAACAAAGCAAATGTTCGAATCAAAGGCGACTGGACTTCCCACTGCGAAAATATGTTTGTACTATTTGTTCTTGTTAATCTTCTTTCACATTAGTCTAAGGTTCCAGAGGAAGACGTGACTTGTGAAGAGTTGGATGTTGATGACGAAAGTTATGCTGAAGGTTCGGATATTTCAGACAACTCAGAAGATAGCGAGAATCTCAACGAGTTTACACAGAAGAATAGTACGCATAATAGGAGCAGTATTAAAAAAAGAAAACCTGCAATGCGAAAAGATGATGGAGATGACGCTTATTTTAATGAAAGAATCAAGTAAAAATATTGAGCAGAATTTGATTAAATATTACTTTCAGGCAATACCAAGCAGGAATGTTCGATTCTACTTCTGAAGATTTGGATGATCATCACGAATTAAAAGACGGATTTCGTATTTCAAAACCAGTTTGGGATTTGTGTTACAAGTAAGATTAAAAATTTGGCTTTTATTCCTTTTATTTTAGATACCAAAAAACCGGTGTCAGGTGGCTATACGAATTACACAATCAATGTGTTGGAGGGTAAACTAGAATAGATCCAACCAATCTCTTACCCTTTTGTTATTTTAGGATTTTGGCAGATGAAATGGGTTTGGGCAAGACTGTTCAAATTTGTATTTTCTTGCGCTCATTATCTGAAAGTCAAAGGCCTTCGCGTATTCTGGGGTATTGATATGTAATTATTTCATTTTAATATTTTAATTAGATATAAAGGCCTTGGGCCATCCCTCGTAATTTGTCCTGCAACAGTACTTCATCAATGGGTAAGTGAATTCAATAGATGGTTTCCTTTATGCAGAGTTGCAGTATTACACTCAAGTATTTTTAGTTATTTCTATTTAATCTTTTTTTAATATTTAATGTGGTGCACATTCTGGCACAAAGAATAGTCTAATCAAGAAAGTCAGTGAATTTCGCAGGTTTAACTATTTCTGATTTTAATTTTATTCGTTTTCAATATAGCAATGGATCCATCCTAGTTACTTCATATTCTACTTATATGGTAGAGTATAAAAAAATACTTGCTTCTAAATGGCACTATGGTTTGTTCTATGGTTTGTTCTAAAGTTATTTTTCTAGTTATTTTGGATGAAGGGCACAAAATACGCAATCCAGAGGCGAAGGTATTTTTATAATGAATGTTAAATAAAAATTCGATTTGTTATATTGAAAGATCGCACTAACGCTGAAAGAACTGCGCACACCTCATCGAATAATTCTTAGCGGTTCTCCACTTCAAAACAATCTCAAAGAGTTATGGTTTGTTCTAAATTTATTTTTCTAGTTTTCTTATGTGAAGAAAGCTTTTTAGGTCATTGATTGATTTTATTTATCCTGGACTTCTTGGTTCCTTGAAAGAATTCGTTGAAAAATTTTCGATACCAATAACTCAAGGTGGTTATGCGAATGCAACGTCAATACAAGTCAGAACTGCTTATAAGTGTGCTTGTATTCTTAGGTAACATTTTAATCTATAGATTATCTATTTATCTTCTTCTAGAGATGCTATCAGTCCTTATCTATTAAGAAGGATGAAAAAGGATGTTCAAATGGTTCTTCAGCTACCAGAAAAAACGGAACAGGTATAATTTTAATTTTAATTTTCTGAAATAACTATTTCAGAGGGACCAAAGGGATTTTTTCGTTTATGCCTTCTGTTATTGATCCCTCTTGTCAAAAATTTTACATTTTTTACCTTTTAATAAGATTTTGTTTTGCGATATTACCTCGGAGCAACGAAATCTATATCAGCAATATATCACATCCAAGCCTTGTCAAGATCTAATAAACGGTCAAAACATGGCATTTGCTGCATTAATGCATCTACGAAAGCTTTGCAATCATCCCGACTTAGTGACTGGAGGTCCGAAGAAATATGGAGATCTAGATCAAGAAAATAGTAAAAATCATGAAATTGAATATGGTTCATACCAAAGGAGCGGGAAGATGATCGTTGTAAAAACTCTGCTTAGACTTTGGTTTCAACAGCAACAAAAGGTTCTTCTTTTTTCCCAAAGTCGCCAAATGCTTACAATTCTTGAAAGATTTATGTCGCGAGAAAAGTAATTGTAATTAGAAAATTAATATAATTACTTATTTAAGTTATGAATACCTAAGGATGGATGGTACTACTCAAATTGGTAAAAGGCAAGATCTTGTGAACCAATTTAACAAGGTGAATATCATTTAATTATCGCTTCTGATTATATTTTGTAGGATAAAAATGTTTTCATTTTTCTTCTAACTACAAAAGTTGGTGGCTTGGGCATAAATCTAACGGGAGCCAATCGTGTTCTAATTTATGACCCAGATTGGAATCCTTCTACAGATGCACAGGTATGAATGAATTTTGTTCACTTAAACCTTCATTATAGGCTCGTGAACGAGCTTGGCGGATAGGTCAAAAGAGAGCGGTTACAGTTTACAGACTTTTAACAAGCGGTACAATCGAAGAAAAAATCTATCAAAGGCAAATATTCAAACATTTTTTGGCGAATCGTGTCCTTGTTAATCCTAAACAACAAAGATTTTTCAAAACGAATGATTTACATGAGCTTGTATGTTATAATTCGATAAAAATGAAGAAAGATTTTATGTTATTCTAGTTTACGTTGGGATCTTCAAAAAGCGATAAGAAATATGGCACTGAAACTGAGGCTGTTTTTAATGCGTCCTCGCTTTCTAAAAATAAGTCTGCCTCTAAACACAGTGAAAAAAAATCAAAGAGGTTTTTAAATATTATTTTAATTTTTACGAAATTATGTATTTTGATTAAAATAGTTGTAATAATGCCATGGATTTAATAAGCAAAGAAGGCCCATCGAAGCTGATGAATGAGGCTTATTGTTCAACAAATCATGAGTGTGAATTGAATGACGAAACAAGGGAAAAAATTCGTTTATTAGCGAAGAAATATGCAAGGTATTTTCTTTATTTTATGGGCTTCACTTTCTTTATTTTAAGAAATTTTGGAGATGGAAAACTCTCGGCTGGTCTTAAGAAACACAGGAAGAACGAAAGTGCACTTTTTGATGGTCAAATCATGGTTCCAATGTTGAAAAAACAGGAAATTACATCCAATTTGAAAGAAGAAGAGGATGACAAAAAATTCAGCAGCAAGGAACAGGTTTATAAAATATTTTAATATTTAAAACTTCTTTATGATAAGGATGATTATGTTCTGGGAAAATTACTTCGGAAAAGCAAATGCGGAGTTAATTCTACGTTGATGCATGATCAAATTATTCAGACAAGTTCAACAGTTGATATACAGTTAATTGAAGATGAAGCAAATGCTGTGGCAAAGAGAGCAGCAAATGTGTTGAAACGTAGTAGAACGTAATTTTTTGATTCCTTAACATTTGATTTTTGAATTATTTAGGATGCATTCGGCTTTTCTTGAAAATATTTCAGAGTTTGGGGCTTCAAAATCTAAAAAATCACTTTTTGGACAAAAACGGGCCGTTGAATATTCTGATATTAATTGTCTCACAAATGATGATCTTGAACATACTCACCAAAACGAATGTGTCGGAGATGGTTGTTATATATTTATTCTTTTATCAATCTGTTTTTAGGACAAAATAATCCATTTAACGGAACTTCAATTCTACGTGATAATGAGATTGGGGGCGCCGATTTGCTAAGTTCTATTCGCCGCAGGAAAGAACAACAATTGGATGTTTATAATGAAGATTGTGACGAAGAAAATGACGATTCAGATGTTTTTTACATCCATTGGTTTTTTACACTTAAACTTAAAATTTAGGAATATCCATCATTCTCTCAACCACAAACACATTCAACTTTTAACGATAAAAATGAAAAGTTAGCTGCGGAGCTCCGTAATTTTCTAGCAGTAAATAATGGGCGCGCAAGTACAAATGAAATACTTTCGCGGTTTAAGGTAACTTTTCTTACCTTTTTTTTTTAATTTTGATATTTAGAGACAAATTCTTCCGTCCGATTCTTTTATTTTTCGATCTATTCTTATGAATATTTGCAGACTTTTACCAAATTCACAATGGGTTTTAAAAGACGAATTTCATTAACTGTTGCCTAAGATGTTTATTAGTGATCTCTAATCCTTATTTTTTGTTATGTTAATTCATATCATCGAATATATGATAAAATTATTTAAATTATAAATTTATTAATATTTAATTTTTCAAACTAAATTTGAAATATTTTTTCATTTTAACCATTTACTTTTAGAATAATTCTTTAAATTTCCATATTTATGACGAAGTTCCGATTGCAAGTTAGAGGTTCAAAGGCTTTAAAACCATCTAATGGGAGGTTTATTTTATAATTTTAAAATTGAAATCATTAACTTCTAGTTCTTCGAGCAACTCAAAAGTGACAAAACATAGGAATGCCGCCAAGTTAATTACCTATGTTTAATAATTATTTTATTTTTTTTTTTTTGTTAAAATAGGTCCAGGAGGCTGATTGATATTTCCTCTTTGAGTGTTGCAAAAGATCGATTGAATTCAATTGAGGATGGCGCTGACACATCTCTTGATGAACACTTGCCACTAGTTTGTTTCCTGTTGATTTTCTTTGTTAAATACTAATTTTCCAGCATCACATGTCTCTTAGAGAAAATGGTCAACAACGAATTGGAGAAAACACTACACGATTAACTGCAAATTCTGTAAGCATTAGATTTTAACATAAGATTTGATGTTTTCACCTACAAGTTATTCAATTTTCATTATAATTGGAATGACTACTTATTAAAAATGTTTAACTATTTACAGAAAATGCCATTTGAATCCTTGAGTCAAACGAAATTTTCAAAACACGAACAGCTACTCTGGAAGATATTGCCTTCAAACATTTTTCTATCATGTTCCTTTGACTATAGAATTACATTGCCTATGTTTGTGCCTGTCCTAGGTATTCATTTAATTCCAATTAAACAAATTAAATTTAAAAGGTTCTGCGTTGAACGAACCTGAGTATTGCTGTATTTCCCTCGCTTCGATCCGCGCTGCTCTTCAAATAGATAAAGAGAATGATTTAAAAATTATGGGAAAATATGCTAAGAATCTTCTTCCAATTTTATTCAGTTTATATACTAATGGTGTTGAAGATTGGGTTCCAGACAGCAAATCTACAGCTAAGGTTGATCCTAATGCTGTTCATCAATCGACCTTAGCGACCATACGTCTTTACATGTACACAATTCCAAAATCTTTGCTTAAACAATACATTGTACTTGCAACAAACAAATTAAAAGATGCATCCTCTGTTGATGAAATAATTTCTGAACAAAAGGTTTTTTTTCAATATTCATGCACTTTATCTTAACAAGTTTTAGATTTTGCTCGTTGATATACTTACCGCAATGTGCATCGTTGCTGATGTTGATGATTTACAAATAATCTTTAATTCTATTAAACCTTGGTTTGAATCCAATGAAAGGCCTCAGAAGAAAGCTTACAGGTTTTTTTAAATTTTTAATAATAATTTAAATTCTATAATTAGACTTTTGGCGCAGATTTATCGTAGAATAAATGAAGACGACTTGAATTTGTTTTTTACGTCTAATCAGTCTTTTCTAAAGGAAATAATTATTTCAGGATCGGAAGGAATTGGGGTATTTATTAATTTATTCTAATAAAATTTGTGATTGTTTTAAAATAATTTTTAATTTGCTTACATTTTAATTTCGTTTCATTTTTCTTTAAGTGTTCTTCTCTGCCTTGGCGCATTGCAATTTACAGAAACGTTGGTTTTAACAATTTTTAACAACTATATTAATTTCTATTTTATCTCTTGATTTATCATTTTTACTATAAATTAAATATTTTGATGTATTTTAGGTTCTGAGCTCGATTAATGTATTTGACAAACTCGTTGAGTTTTGCGATTTGATTCACAATGAAATTATGGATCATTTAAATAATATTAATAGTAAGCCAGCAAGGCAACAATCGGCAAATTGTTTGGCAGAAATGAGTGAAGGATTATTGCGCCTCTGGTCTCTAGAAGAGTTTGTTTTAAATCGATGCCTAATATGTTGATTATAAATGTTTCAGGAACTCTTCCAAACCGAATCCTTTGGATACACACTTTTGTAAACTATTTGTTACTATTAAAAAGAGTTTAAAAGACAACATTAACGACATTAAAGAAAGGAGTAAATTGTGTTGCGCACTTATTGCACTGAACATTTTAACGCGCAAACATCTGCGAAATTTGTCTTCTGCGACACTGGTTGCACAACTTATTGGTTGTATAAGTGAAGTATTGGATTCAGCAAAAGAAGCGAGTGCTCGCCTTTTGGCCATACGGTTGTTAATATTTATAGATTTCTATCATTAAAAATAAATCTTGGAAAAGTATTTTTTTATATCATTCGTAGATGTTAAATTGGTTTTAATTTTCATCATTACAGTTTAATGCGCACTGCTTGTTCAAAAATGCAACCGTTCATGTTTGACCATTACAAGGTTTTCTTCATAAAATGAATTTCGTTGCATTAAAAAATGTAAGTAATTCAGAATATAATACTAACGGCAGTGTTCTCCCAACCTATCAGCAGTTCTACCGTTCGAACCCGAAAAGCTAATTCTTTACTGTTGGATCTTCTGATTGACGTACTTGGTAAAAAGTTTCTTTACTGATTTTAAGATAAATTATAGTCTTCAGATGTGTTATCCCAATTATCTTAAATTATCAAATTAAAATAATAGCACTAATTTATAAGCCTAGCACTAATTTATAATTTTTAAAGGAGTCGAAGAGTTGCTCTCATTTGTTAAATCCGACGGAAACTTTAATCCAATTTGGATAAAGATGTTGAAGAATTCAGATAAAATGCGACGACGGAAAATCAGACGGAAAGCGGTGAAAAGGATTGGTATTTCTAGTGGTATTAAGAAGAAATTCGCTAACAAAAGCCATTTCAAACGAAAAGCTTGAGATTTTATGCTTGTTGGATCAATTGTCCCATAAGATAAAAGTTGTTCTAAAGTAAAATTTTATAACTTCTGTCAGTTATTTAGACTAACAATAAGTTTTTCTTTCTAAATTTGTCTATAATTTATATAAAACGGGAAATCCATATGTGTTTTTCCGCTAAAGTTTTATGAAAATAACAAGTTGGCATGGTGCTAAAATCGTTAAACTTACGCAACCGCAATATGAAATTGCTCAACTTCTTGTGTTTTACCACTTTTAGATACCTGCATATTTGGGAGTTGTGAGGGTCGAGAACAAAAGAAAGTGGCGAGAGAATGATTTGATATTCGATTAAAGAGAATGACGTATTCTTCGCCACGTATTCTTATGTATGTTTAACTACTCATCAATGTATATATTTTATGCTATTTTGAAAATATTAGAATTAAATTTTCTTTTTATTTTTAGTACTTTAATTCTCAATACCCTACTTGTGTGGATTTGAAAAGATTGTAATTTTACATATGAAAATACTTCAGCTGTAATTTTACATATGAAAATACTTCAGCTGATAGAATCGTTTCTCACTTCCAAGCAGGAATTAACCGGTGAGTAGATATTCACAAAAGGAATTTATTCTGTACCGAAAGCAAAAACTTGGTTTGTTGAATTATAAATTTATCTTTCAATTCTCTCTAAAATTATATAATTAGATTCAAATGTTACTGATATTGATCCTTTCTATTAGAGTAGCACAAGATCGTTTAAACGAACGGTAAACGGTATACGTTAAACGGGTTTTTTGGCAAAATTAAACGGAACGGTATACGGGTCCCAAATAAACGGTATAAACGTTAAACGGGCCTTCTAAACGCCGTTTATTACGTTTAATACACCCCTAAAGATCTGCAATTTTTAGTGCAAAATAGTGATTTTTCCTTGTCTTTGCCTATCAAAAAATTCAAAAATTTCGCCTGCGGCGCTGTAAAGGATTTTGAGTGCCTTCGGCGCCATATAACCTCAAATAAAACCGAAGGCTAAAAACCGAAGGGTCCAATAGCATTTCAAATTTCACCTTCGGTGCATAAATTTAAGCAGTTTTTAATTGCCAGGTTTTTTGCTTGCGCGACAGGTTTTGGTGTTTTGGAGATGACACCCTGACACTTAATGGCGGCCAAAATTAAACCAAAATTAAAAATTATTTAATAAATTTTTAAATAATTTGGGCAGTTCACACGCAGAAAATGTGAACTGCCATTGTTGTTGACATCCAATAATTTCAAAATTTTCGCCTGCGGCGCTAAAATTTACGCTTTAAGTATTATTTTAAATTTTTTTGAAAATTAAACGGTAAACGGACGTTTAAACGGGGTCTTCGAAAATAAACGAAACGGTATACGGTTCTCAGATAAACGGCATAAACGGTATACGGGAAACCCGAAATTAAACGGTCTTGTGCTACTCTACTTTCTATCCTCCAGCGTCGACGTCTACTCTACCTTCGAAATGTGTGTTTTCTTCACAAACATCAAAAACTTACCAAGAGCTGAAAAGAAAATGTTTGAAACAAGGCAAATTGTTTATTGATTCTGGTAATCATAACATTTTTTTTTGATAACTTTTAATTTTGAAGAATTTCCGCCCTCGAACGAGTCCTTGTTTTTGGATGAAAGCAGATGGAACGGGACTGACTTAGATATCGAATGGAAGAGACCGGGTGTGAGTACTTTATAATAAATTGATTACGAGAAAAGTTTTATTTGTTCAAGGAGATTGTCGATGATCCTAAGTTGTTCGTAGAAGGAGCCAGCCCCTTTGACGTTACTCAAGGCATTCTTGGAAATTGTTGGTACGCTCTTTCATTTCAAATTTTGTAAAATATCAAAGAACAGTTCCATTGCTAAGGATTTGCAAAACATAAATTCAGGTTCGTCTCAGCCTGTTCAGCATTAACTAGCAGTGATGCACTTCTCTGTAAGGTCTGTTGTGAGCATTTTTCTCTTTTTAAAATGGTTCTAGAATTGAAAAACGTCTAAGATGATCCCAGATGGCCAAGAATGGGGTTCGGCTGGCAACGAGTATGCAGGAATTTTTCAATTCTGTTTTTGGCGTTTTGGTAGGTGGATCGACGTTATCATTGATGATTTGCTGCCATGCAGCAAGGGTGGCAAATTACTCTTTGCGCGGTCGAAAACTGATAATGAATTTTGGAGTGCACTACTAGAGAAAGCTTTTGCCAAGTAAAATATTATAATAGTTTTTTTGGTTTTATGTACATTGTCAAGACTTTATGGATGCTATGAGAATCTAGTAGGTGGGCAGTTGGCGGACGCGCTCCAGGTTGTTTTTCTTAATATAAATTATTAATGAAAAAACAATCCATCATTGTTATACATATTATACAATAAAACACTAGGACGTTTCTGGCGGAGTCGCTGAAACACTTAATGTTCGTAGATTTATCAGCCAGCATAAAAAAATAATGAATGGTACAGAACAAGTTTACAGAAGTTTATCAAAAGCGCGAAATAATTTGTCTAATGGAAATTTAGCTTCACTTTCTGTATACAAAACTGATGGCTCTGCATCAAAGCGACTATTTTACTCACTTAAACATGCATTCAATCGCGGAGCACTTATTGTTTCGGCTATTTCGGTATTATGTTTTGTTTTAAAAAATTTAATTCTAATTTAACAGGCTAAAAATGATGAAGTAGAAAAAAGCCTCGAATGCGGTAAGTATTTAAATAAATTCAAATAATTTCATTTATGTGTATATATCATTTCAGGATTGGGTAATTCTAAATACAAGGCTTACAAAATTTGCATTAATTTCATAGTCATGGGACACGCTTATGCGCTTACTGCAATTCAGTTTGTTGAACTTGATGTTGATAAAAGTATACCAGACCGGGGCCTATATACAAATGGAAAGCGACAAGCAATGTTCGTTTATTTAAAGAGTAAAAACAACTTTTAACGCTTGTGATAACTTAAAAACCCTTAAAATATTACTTGTTTTTAGACGTTGCATTTGCTTTTTATAATTTTGCTTTTAGGGTTCGACTTCAGAATCCATGGGGAGAAAAGGAGTGGAATGGGCCATGGAGTGACGGTTCAGTAGAATGGGATCAAGTGAGTCTATTGAATTGGATATATTTCGAGAAAATTTTCTCTTCATATTTATAGGTAACCTATGAACAAAAGTGCCGCCTGGGTATCACAGCTAACGAAGATGGCGAATTTTGGGTATTAACATTTTTATTCATATGTGTTTCACACATGTTCCAAACGAGCAAATAATACACTGAATAGTAGTTTATAAAATTATTTTTTTAGATGCCTTGGGAAAAGTTTTTAGAATACTTTACCGACATAAGTGTGTGTCAGATGTTAATTCCATTGGATTTGGGAGTTAGGCAGTCAAGACCACATCCTTCAATTAAAACCAGTAGACGATCAAATGCTACCATTGGAGCTCCTTTAGATCGGCGATATTACGAATGGGTAACTATCCCATTTGACATACAATAAGTTGCAATATATTTTAGGATTTTTATGGACGTTGGACGACAAATGGTGTTAAGAGTGGCGCCCCACAGGATCGATCCGGAGGGTAAGTCTTAGGAATTCCAATGTAAAAACATCGAATTTCAATGAGAATTTATTTCTTTATATTCAGCTGTCCAAACTTTTCTGCTACATTCTGTTTCAACCCACAATTCCTGTTGGAAGTTTCTGGACCCGGAACTGCTGAGGTGATTTTTGCGCTTAATCAACCCGATCAGTTTTATGGCAAGAAAAGACTACCTTATCTTGCTGTTGGTATGCAACTAATGCGCGTTGAACTTAACAGACGACAACGTCTTCACAGAGTAAAATTTTTCATTAATTGCTTTCAAGTTACCTTCCATTTGTGGGAGTTACCCCACAACTGAAAAATAAACTTCATTTTGATAAATATTAAATTGCATAGCCACTTCCGAGCACAGCTACTTCGGAATACAGTTCTGGACGCTCAGTTCATTTACATCTTGATAAGCTTTCTCCTGGTCGTTGTATGTTTTTAGAGGGTTGTTCTTGTGAAGTATTCCTTTTCAGATATACTGATACCATCTAGGTTAATTAAATCTTTTTCTTCTCATTGTCAATTCAGCGTTCAGTTTTGCCCCTAGGGAAGAGGGGGAATTTTTGCTTCGCATCTACTCCACTCAACAACTGAATCCACGTTTAGTAGAAGACGATACGCCTATAACTGGTTAGTTTATTACGTCAAATTATAATTAGCTATTCCAAGCATTATCCAAAATTGGAATTCGGATTCGTTGTCTAGTCCGGTTACAAATCCTAGAAATTGATCTTCATTCACAATACAAGATGAAAGGTTTGCCTGTTTTCTTTTTTTATCCCCGTTTATAAAGACATTCATTCATAATTATCAGATGCGGAATTATTCTGTCGTGTTACATCGAGCACCGGCGAAAGGATTAAAACAGGTACTACTTTTCGAGCCGGACTGTCGTTTAAATTTAATGCAGAATGCTTCATTTTCCATAGGTTTTACTATAAATGATTATCTCATGCACATTTCTTTTAGTCTATGTCCTACAATAAATTTCATCTTTGAAGTATTCGTAAAGAATGTCTTTGCTCAGAGAAACGAATACCTTGGATTTTCTAGATTTAGCATACGTGCGGATCAGAATGATCACAGGCAGGTACGAAAAAAAATTAAACATAAACTAAGAATTGAGCAATTCATTGATTCTAAATGTTAAGGTGGATTTATTATTGAGACAACCAATTTGTAAAGAACTTTGCAACAATGTTAAGAAATTAGGAACGATGCGATTAGAGATCAGTGCTTATGATGATCCTCTTTATCTTTAATTTTCTTAATTTTCTCCTTATAATTGTTAAGCGAGTTCACAAGTGAAACTTTGGCTTATATACATAGTTTTTTGGTTTCTAAGGATTTGCTTACTCGCATGAGTTACCTAACGAGCGTTTGTTAATTGATTTTACCATAGAGCCTTAGCTTCATCTAAAACAAGTTTTTGGTTCCATCCCTTAGTTGTTCATTAATCACAAATGATCAAGTACATTTATAAAATGTTCTTTACTTTTCAATTTTTCGTGATTGCACTTATATTCACAAGTACTTCATCAAGACGACGTACTAGCTCAAAAAATAGGCAGTTTGAAGCGCGACCCGGAATGGGCGGTTTGGTTTTAGAAGAAGCTGTTGAAGATAAAGATAATGAAGTTGCAAAAGAATCAGAATTGAAACCTGTTTTAGGGAATATCTCTCGGGGAACTTTCAAAAACGATGCAATAGATATTATGCAAAAGAGTACTTATGAAACAGTCGATGAAGCAGTTAATGGCGAAATGATGCAAGTGAAAAAACTCGAAGAAGGTTAGAATATTTATAAGATGATTGATATGGTAATTTACTATATTGACTAGAATCTTTTTCAGATATAGCATTTAAAATACTTGATAGTGCTGTGAATGTTACTGACGATGCGCAAGAGCTATATATCGAAGATAAAGAAATGCCTAGAAACCTTTCCATCCTACCAGGTTTTTGTTTTTCGTAAAACATTACTATCATTTTTAGAAGCAGTAGGCAAGAGAGTATTTTGGATAGATGCCACTTTCAAAGCCGTAGATTTGGATCTTAATATTAGTAGTGTTCCTGAATGTATTACTTGGCAACGATTCTGGAAAGCAAAAGACAATTCCAGCAATATAGAGACATTTCGGCTGCTAAAGGTGAGAAAATAAGCACTGAATCGAAGCAAGTATAGAACCGTGTAACAGTTCAGAGCCATTACTCATAACTAAATCAAAGATTTCTTGTTTATGCACATGTTCTTTTATTTTAGGTAGGAAATCAGACAGATGATGGAAGGTCTCCCAATGAATTAGTTGAGTATGAAGTTCTAGAGAGAGGAGATCGTATTTTGAGTTTGATTCCTTCTTCTGTAGCGGATGAACTTTTTGATAATGAGGGCTTCGAGGTCTGTGTCAAAGATATTATATCAGCTTTGTCCATAACAAGAAATATTTTCAAAAATCACAATAGACATTTGCTTATTTATTTTCTGTAGGCAATTGGTATACTATGGCAAGAGATATGCGGTGAACACGAGCGCGACTTTTTATATACTTCACCAGAGGATGCCAGAGCGATAGGAGTTGATAATGATTCTATTATCTGTGAGCCATTTCGGGTATGAAAACTCTTGAATATTTTGTTTAATCCTTTTAATTCAGAAGGAACTCCACCCAGATATATCTACAGTAGGAATTATTAAATACTAAATCACATACTTATTTTTATAGCTAATAGATCTTGAGAAGCGTCTGACCAAACTTATTGGATGGAACTATAATTTCGAAGACAACAAAGGGTATACTCAATTCAAAACATTTACTTTAAATGTTAAGTTTTAGTAAAAATAACACAATGAATGATGCTAGAAAGAAAATAAGAACCAGACAAGTTGTAGAGAAAAATGGTGATAAAATTGTTAAGACTGAAGAGGAAATGGAGGAGAACATCAGAAACCGGACTGAATCTGCAACAGATGCCAGATCTAGAAAGCCAGTAGAAGTGGATATTTCTGATGAGACAAGGTCAGTTTAGATTTAACATTTTGTCATTGTTAGAGCTACATTTGTTGCTTTTCAGCCCATTACTGGTATTTTCTTCAGCCACTATATCTTACGCCCTAGGACTAAAAATTGCCCCAAGACTATATTATCGCCATCAACGAGTTGGTCTTGCTTTACAAGGAATTTGTTCTGACTATGTTCCGACAGGTGAATAAACTATTCTTCTTATTTACTAATATATTCTCATAATTTTTCTTTGTAGCGATTGAGGCATTCAACGCATCTGAATTTGAAGGTATGAAGGACAGCTGTTCTTAGTTATTTCCTTTAATTAAGGCATCGAAATTGAAGGACCAATAGGAGTAAACATTAGCGCACTTGAGAGTGCTGGTGTAAATTTAACAGAATTAGCCGAAAAATTAAGGAATGACACGGAGGTCTCTATTGGATAAAATCTTAAACTATTAGCAAAATTTAAAGGTTGACGATATACTCTCTAGAACAAAAGATTTGGATAAACAAGTTGGGGGCAGCTTCATTCTCCCGGTGGCTTTGAATTCGTTATATTAATTTTAAAATATCTACATTTTTATAGACGTTCATATTCTGTTAAATTTCGTTATTATAGTACATAAAAATGTATAATTTTCAAATTTTCGGTCTTGACCAAGAATCAATATGATCCATTTTCGCCTCCAATTGTTTTTCAAGGAAGTGCAGTAGTAGTTCGGTTTGGAATATATATAGAGTCAATATCGAATTTCCAGACAAGTACAATGGTGAATTATATATATATATATATTTTAAATTTAATTTCTAAAAAAGGATTATGACATGGACATATACTTAATGGTTTGATTTTTGAATTTTTACTAATATGTATTAATATAAAATTTTTGATGTCATGGAGAGATCCACGCCTTGTAAGTAGTTTGACAACAATTTTAGTCAAAGAAGAGGAAATTTTGGAAAAAATATGGCGTCCAGATCCGTGAAAATTTTTAAGGTTTAATCAATTAAAGAATAACTACTTTAGATTCTTCGATGTAAAAGAAGCTGAATTTCATGAAGTTACTTTTCTAAATTTTCTGATGCGTATCTTTAATGACGGGCTGGTCCTTTACGAAACAAGGTACTTATTAATAAAATAAATATTAAACTGGTTAATCAGTGCACTACATATATATATTCTTTATATACTGATAATCCTTTTCTAGAATAAAACTGAAACCAGCCTGCAACCTAGTCCTCTGCAAATATCCACATGGTATTTTAACCTTTTAAACGATCAATCTGAATAACAAATTATTTTTATAGATAAGCAGACATGTGAGCTCCAAATTAAATCCTGTGAGTTTTTATTTCATAGTTTCAAGATAAAAACCAAAGTTGCATATCCGTTACCATCTGTTCGGTTCGAGTGGTTTTCTAATAGAAAAAATGCGATCGACAAGAATCCAGAAGTTAGACTACCAGAACTCTATATTGACCATTACGAACCTGCAAAAGTTTGAATAGATGCACTTTATGAAAAATAAGTTATTTTTAGTGTAATAAATCTCGAAAGAGTGGAGAATTTGCCTGTCTTCGTGCTATTTTCAGGTGCTATTAAGATGCTATTCAAGGTGTTATTAACACTTTTTAGACTGAAGCGTGATGTCGGTTTTCACATCGCTCAAGTAAGCTCAATCTAGCTAAACAAAACGAGATTTCTCACTTGAAACTTGACATCTGAAAACTTATGAATCATCCTTCCCTTATATCTTCATTCACAACTTTAGACATATATTCCTACTTCACTTGCTTTGATGTTCTCATGGGTGGGCGTGTGGCTACCAGAGGAATTTATGGAAGGGAGGATTGGTGTTGCTATAACAGTAAGATTTTATTAAATTTCCTGAACATATAATTAAAGGTGCTATTAGCTATTTTCAGGTGCTATTAACACTTTCCACTGAATCGGCTGGAGCTCGAGAGCACTTACCAAGTGTATCATATTTAAAAGCAATCGATCTATGGTTCGGATTTGTAACCGGGTTTGTTTTCTTCACGCTTCTACAAACTCTTTTCGTCATCGGTTTCGATAAACGTGCAAATCAACTGGTAATTCATGATAATTAAGATGTTTAAACAATATTGCAACTTTTTAAAAACTTTAAATATATTCCAGAGAAAATGGGCTCAGAAGAAACGACGAGGAACACTGGAATTAAGTCGTGAAGCGAGAGAGGTAAATTTTATTCAAAAATATATGGAATTAGATTAAGTTTAGGATATGTCTGAACGAGCTGATAAATACCATAAAATTGGCCGTTATTTAGACAATTGTTGTCGCGTATTTTACCCGCTTAGTTTTGCTCTATTTCTGATCTTTTATTATTTCATGCTAACTGAGGGGCGTCAGGACGATTGTTTCACAACAAATGAATAGTTAGTTATTTAGTTTAATTGATTTTTCTACAAAAATGAGTTTTCAGTGTTAAATTTAAGATATAAATTTTAACTACAATGATATTTAAACAACATTGGGTTGTTGGGCCCGATTTATACGTCCAAACACAGCTTTGTTTCTTCTTTCCAAAATTCCCAAGTCAAACTGAGCCTTTCGAGAATTCAATTCTCCAAGATTCCTCCATGTATTGGGAATAAATTCTATAAAATATTTTTCAGATTTATTATCTATGTTCTTTGACAGTTACCTTGTTCCTTTTTTGAGACCTTTGACATTTTTCTCTTTAAAATATGAATTGAACGCAGTCCATGTCGAGGTACAGGAATTGTAGACGTATTTTCATCTTGTGTAACAAAAATTTGATCATAAGTTTCATTTACGGTTTGAAGAGATGCTGGGGCATTGATTTTTTCCCTTTGAGTCTTTTGATCAATCTGAACAGCTGAACTGGAATTTCCTCGAAATATCCAGTCGAAGATAGAAAAAAACCCATCTGATGAAATGTTTGCATCTCTGAATGATCCAGATTTGTGTGATGTTGAAATTTGAAGCTGAACTTTACATTTTAAAATAATAGTAGATTTATGAACTCAACTTTATCATTTTCACGCTCGCAAAACTCCCCAAAATATTCTAGATTGTCAATTATCGCGAAACCACCATGTAAAACTGCACTGTTGAACACAAAATTATGGGCTTGAATGAATATCTAAAGCGGTAAATTTAAATTATATCTCTTATAAAAATAACTTACTTGCATTGGCGCATTTAACTCAGGAAGTGTTAAAAAAACAGGCCCTGGATCACCGGTTTCAACAGGCTTACTGCAATAATCAAAGTATGGGAAAGGCCGCAGCACAGACTTTACACAAACAGCTTTTTTGTGATAAATTAACTCCAGTCGAAACATAAAACTCACTTATTCTGACCTTTAATGTATGAGTATATCAGTTACTTAGAATTCCAACCTCTGGACTTGTCCAATGTTGAAAGCGAAGATTTGCTGGCCCATTCTGGCATTCTAATATTTAGTTTAAAATAAAACAGAATTCGGCGAATAACTAATTTCAAAATTCTAACCGATTACGTCACTGACAAGGATGGCTTTTGTGCCAGTAAGTTCAACTTTGTCAGATGCAGCTATGCCATAAAAACCATCTGAAATAAAATTAAAGCTCACATTTAAAGCACCAACCCGGTAACAAGTGAGTTCCAGTAGTCAGCCTTTAAATTCATTAACTAGACATTTTTGTTTTCTTGTGTAACCTGAGTCTATTTTCGTCCAAAAATCCAACACCCTGATACCAATCTAATTCATCGATCAACAGTCCATTCATATTTCGCCAACGGCATTTATCGTTGAAATCGTAGCAATGGAGCTCTTCTGGAATTCTAATAGGGCCAGAGATTACGCTGACATGATCTTATATAAATATAGAATTTCTTATAGAATAACAATAATTACCATTAAATCTTATGGCTGTTTTATTCTGATGCTGGTAGGTTTTATCAGCAAAAAGTTTATTTGATATCTGGTGATAATTAGGCGCATTTCCATCGTTTTTGAATGGATTAGGTAAACGCGGGGAACAGCAAAGAACTGTTAATCGTAAACCTAGACAGAGAAGACAAAAAAGAGAAGTAAAGTATCTACAGTACTCGTATAACATTTATTTTAGTTATTTACCTATGGTAGTTTTTAATAGTATGATTTTATGAATATTTAATCTCTTATTTTAGCAGAAAAAGCAGTTTTCTGGTTCAAATTCGAATATGCTTAAGGGTCATCCTACTTTTTATACTATAACCACGAAAAAATTTATTCAAACATGCATGAGATACTTAAATCTTCACTCAAGTACACTTGAGGAAGGTTTAAAATGTTTATTTATTTTATAGGACGTGTTCAACCTTTAACAATGTACATAAATACCTTAGAATACTTTTATTCACGACTTTATTACTAAATTAGATTAAAAATCGGAATTGTTATCGGCCATAGTCTACATCTGCATGTCAACTAATTCTCTCCATCCGTATCCAAAAACCATTGCTAAAGAATATAATCATTATATTCTAGATTGCATTGTAAAAGATTTTGATTACCTCGGCTTCAAGACTAGTTCTGGCAGTCCTCTGTTCTCCAGCTCATGAGTTGTCGAAATAACCCGATAGCGGCGAAAAATTTTTGCTGCCGTTATTTTCTGTTCAGCACTAGCAAACTTTTGACCTTCAATAAGGATTGTTATTACTAAATTAGAAAAAAATGTTGGAATTGTTATCAGCCATAGTCTCCAGCTAATGAGTTGTCTTGAGATTTATTATTTTTCTTGTGATTATTATTATCTTGAGATTATATTCATCTCACGAGGCTCAAAAATATTACATTGTTTTGAATTAATCCAACTCTTTCTACAATATAGAAAAAATTTCAACTTGCCTATGCAGTTGCGCGGTCCGGCAGAAAAAGGCAAATATGCATATGGTTCTCTGTTGCGCATTTTAACTCGTTCAGTTGTAAAGTGATCAGGGTCAAATTCGTCGGGATTATGAAAGTACTTAATTGTTTGTAATTCTTTTAAGAATGAACATTTAAATAAAAAACCACATACTCTCGGATCTCGATGAATTGCAAAGGGTGGCACCATAACTGTTACTCCCTTCGGAATTGCGAATCCACCTATAATCAACCCTCGTTATTATCTTTATAAAATACTTGCCTATTTCTGTAGGTTCTGTAATCACACGGCCAATTATCTAAATAACAAATTATAGAAAGTCCTAGAAACAAACTGGAACAGTAGGAAGAAGACGCATAGTTTCACGAATACATGACTCCTGAAATTGACTTTTCTTGATTTTTTCTTTGTTATATAAGATTAAGTCCTAAATAATACCGCATAACGCATTTTTGCCATATCGTCAAGTGTTACATCCTGATTAATATCAGTATCTTAAAATCTTATATTGAATAAGTATAATTAATATTTACTGAATATTTCCTGCATCTCGACACGTAACTTTTCCTGCAGTTGTGGTCTATGACCCAACCAGAAGACCATAAATCCCAAACTAAATTGTAAATTTATGTATTTTTTCATAATCTCAAGCACCCAAACCTGCTAGAAACTGTATCATGACCTTAATAATAAAAGGTCAAATTGATTTACATAAAGAATGATCATTTAGCTTTACTGTATATCGTAAAAGTAACCTTCAAACATAAAAGTTTCTACTTCCTCGCGTATATCCTCGTCAGTAAGATCGCTCTGTTCCTGCAAGTCCAGCAAAATATCCAAAAAGCAATTAGTTCTTTTCTCAGATCCATTTTTGGCATCACCTAATCTCTCAATCTTTCGCTCCATTTTGCGATTTGAAATCACCTTAGACTTCGGTAAATGAAGAAGAGATAAAAAATTAAACCCCCTGTGTGAATTCAGTAATAATTTTGAGATTGTTTTTAAATTCTTTTCCACTTGTGCTTATCCGCCAAAAAATTTCAGGCCAAAGCCAAGGAGATCGCATCCTGTAAATAAGATCATTACATCATTCTACCCATAATAAAAGGAATATTGGCCAAAAAGTTTCGAATAAACTTTCACTATTGTTCAATATTCGAAATTAGTGAAAAAATAACAAGAAATCTACCTGTAAAAACTAATCTCGCACATTTTCTTGACAGCTTCCACATATTTAGCGTTTTTACCTTTTTGTGAGTTCATCTGAATACCCATGGCGGCTTCTAAAATTTATGTTACAAATCATTCATTTTTATAATACCGCAGATTATATCCAGAGCATAGAGTTTTATACATTTGTAAAAGTCGAAAGGGTAGCCCCGGTGCACGAATTCATCTAGGATTTCAACAAGAGTCTGAATATATGCACACAGATCACAAAAAATTATGTTTTCGAATATTACATTTGATTGGCGGTTGAACACTTGGATGAAGTTTTGTAAAATTTTAAAATGAAATGCTGGTGTAAGAATCTTCCTCCTTTTATGCCATTTTTCACCAGTGCTTGTCAATAATCCTTGAATTACAATTTAAATTACAAATTTAAATCACGGTATAATATTTAAATTTTAAACTCTAACCAGTGCCCAACCAGTCTTGAAGCAGCTAGAAAATATGTAAAAATTAAAAGAATCCATAACAATACATACAGAATACTCAAAAGGTTTGGAGATTAGATCGTTGCCTTTAAAATAAAAAAAATTTTTACATTTAATAATAGATATCAAACTTTCAAGGACTATCTTAGCAGTCTCTGGTTTGTAGACGATAACAATAGGTTTCGGTCCCAACCATAATTTCATTATCCCTGAAAGTCTTCATTATATTCATTATATAATTAAGGTTATAAAAAACCTGGAGAATCCTTATCTTCTGTGTATTTACGAAAATAATATTCCATTTGGTATGTCGCTTCTGTAGGATATATAGAGATTAGCTTGTGATAAATCAATCATAACTATTGTTAATTATTATATCCAAAATTACTTTCATTATCTGGCGAGAACTCCAATGCACACCCAACAACCGGCAATGATCTTCAGAGAATTATTTAAGATAATTATCTTCAGAGATACTTATTCAGAGATAATTATTAATGAAAATGAGATCGGAAATTATTGGCTAACATAAACTAAATATTGAACCTTGGTCCGGGCAATTTGTCAATGAGACGGACAAATTCTCTGTTCTTGCGTAAGCGAATAATTAAAAGTCGAATAAAGGCAGGTAATAAAACAAAAAATATTGTAATTATCCAGAAAACCGGGTTCATTTAAGAGGCGAGGAAGGAAACTCTAATACTGATCTACTAAAATATTATTGTTCGTTTCAAAAATGAGCAAATATATTGCAAAAATTAAATTTCTATTTCTGGTTTTTCCAGTTCTATTTCCAGTTTACATCAGTTGATGCGACAAGAGAACTAGAGGCATGCAATTACGCAATCAAAACAATCACTAATTTACGCTATTTTTATTTACGTTCTTTAGTAAATAACAAAAAGTATTAACAATTAAAAATGCACACTTTATTAGCATACATGCATAAATCATTAATTTTGCGTTCATGAAAATTAATTTTGAAAGAAATTAACATTTCATGAAACGCAGTGTAACATGTTCAAACGACAGCGAACGATATGGCGATCGATCAGGCGCTACGGGACGAGCACAAGGTTCTGATAAGGATAATTATTTAACAATATTTAACTTTAATTTTCAATATCATAAATCAAATTATTATAAAATCGACATTTCTTAATTATTATTCGTTGCTAAATTTGTCAATTGCCGAATGATAAAGGCATCAGATTCTGTTATAAATAACTGTAAATCACGATTATCTCTTTATGTCTGCAGAAATCTTAAATGCTCTCATTGCAGGATCAATTGGAGGTACAGTATTATAAAATCAAATTCGGAACAATGATTTTCTATACGACTCTAAAAAACTAAAATTGAAAATCTTATTAAAATATTAAACTAGGTCTCGCCGGCGTTATTGCAGGATACCCACTGGATACAATAAAGGTGCGCCTTCAAACACAAAACGCTACTTTTCCTCGATACAAAGGTATACTCCATTGTCTTCGCTGTATTGTTTCGAAAGAGGGGCCAGCTGCATTGTATAAAGGTTTTAATTAACTCAATATTTATCAATAAATTTTTTCCTACTCATAAAAGGAATGTCAAGTCCTCTTGCGAGGTTAATTTTTATTACTCATTTTTGTTCACGCATCTAGTTTGATTTTTCAGCATCGCGATGGTGAATGCCTTATGTTTCGCTGCACATAGCCAAGTATCAAAACAATTTTCTGATAAACACTCCATTATAACACATTTTTTCGCTGGAGCTGCCGCTGGTGCTTGCCAGGCGTTTGTTGTATCTCCCATGGTCAGTGGAAAACGTATTTAAAATTAGAAATTTGAAATAGGAACTTCTTAAAATACGCCTACAAATACAAACTGAACTGGACACATCAAATTCCCCTTCTCATATAGCTAAGTCCGTTAGATGGTTGAACAGAGTATTATAGATAAACTTCAAATTTCAGGAAAATACTTAGTGAAAAGGGTGTTCGTTACTTCACTCGGTTCTTTTAAATATATTCTTTTGATTTAATTAACAAATTAAAGAGGATTCCTTTCAACGCAATTACGCGATTGCCCAGCAATGGGCGTATATTTTGCCTCCTTCGAGTACATTGGTCGTCAAATTAGTATCACTAACAACATTGAGGGACTCAATTCTTGGCAATTACTACTAGCTGGCGGTGGAGCTGGAATGGTTCTATATAATTTTTATCATAAATCTAAAATTTCCCAAGTTAGCTCTCTTGGTTGGCTAACTATCCATCTGATATTATCAAGACACGTTTCCAGGCTGATGAGAGATATTCAAATTGTAAGTGATTATTTTCAACCGATTGTAAATTTGACTATATTTTTTTTTGCATTATATGTACATATAGGTATAGAATATAATAAACACAGTCAATATAATTTTTTAATAAATCTAAATCAATTTTATCTAGATTCAGAGGTGATTCGCCGAATATATTTAGAGGGTGGTCTTCGCGCCTTCTATGTCGGTTTGGGTTCTACCCTATTTAGAGGTAATAATTTTAAAGAAAGTTATATTTTTACCGAATTAAAAAGCTTTTCCCGCAAATGCTGCTACATTCTTTGCTGTTGAATGGACATATAGATTATGGTTGCGGCCAGTTTCGATTGATTATTCTCTCATGTGTCAGCATGATGAAAGACAGGTTTTGACTGCCGCAGCTGGGCTAATGATAGTTCAATCGGAGGGAGGTTGGACGTTAATTGAACCGATATTAGTCATTTGAACATACATATTTACCTTCTAATCAACACCGTTATTTTTTTAAATAGAGGCGAAAAAACAAAAAAATATAGCTCAAATATTGTAAGGCTTAAATCAGGTGTTGAACAATTGATATTATTTTATATAGATACATATTATAAAAGAATAAATTTAACATATAATTTAGTATATAAAATCTTAATTGAAATTTTGTATTATAATACTTTTATTACATTTTTAAATAACATTTGGAAAATTCCAGTTTTCAGGTCAATCAAGTGTTTAAAATCAAATTATTTTCTTTATTCAGAAATCGTAGTTTTCTTCATACTTAGATTGAATGTCTCAAATCTCTGCCACAGATTCTTCGCACTTTGATACACCATTAAGTATCGTTTTGGATACCAAGACCGCTCTACGAATACAAATTGAGAAAATCCATAGCAATAAAGAGAGATTTAAAAACAATATGCAAATTTCCCCAGAAAAAATACAGGTAGGGTTTTGTACATTGAAACACACAATATCAATTTTAGTCGAAAATTAAGAAAAATTTTCTAATTACCCTTATTATTAAGGAGTTGGAACTGTTCTTAATGGAGTTAGATAGACTGGTTGAATATGATGACTATGAAGCATCTACTCTTCTTTGTGTAAAGTAAGAACCTTATAAATATTCATCATCCTATACAGGATTTGTAAATAGATGTCTTGCCATCATCGAGGAACTGGAACAGCTAAGTCCGATCCCAATTCTAATATCACCACCAACACCATTCATAAAAAATTCCTTGGTAGCTAGTAACGAGATATTACAACCACATTTCATTGAAGATGTTCAAACTCATGAGGAAGACAACAGTGGCAGAAATATAAACAGGAGTCTATGGAACAGAAATATAAACAGGAGTCTATGGAACAGAATAACAGGCAGAAGTCGTCGTACAGATCGAGAAGGAATCACTAGTGAACGTGATGGAGTACGCGATCTTTGGGGCACTCAAATCGAATTCTTCCTTTCATGCCTTGGATTTATTGTAGGTGGTGGAAATACCCTGAGATTTCCAGCAATGGTAATGTTATATGTCAATTGTTGAGGAAATTTAAGAAATATATTGTTTAATTAAAAACCCAGATAAATAAATAAAAATATATGTCAGTATAATTGTAATTATTATAGATTTTTGAGTTCGGTGGTGCGTTTTTTATACCATATACAATATTTATGGTCATCTTCGGACTACCACTTGTCTACATGCACTTAGCCATTGGACAATTTTCAGGAAATCGAATTTTCATTAATACCAAAGCTGTTTAATAATTTAAATTTTAGGCCTTTCAGCAAACGCTGCTTTTCATAAGATGATGCCGATTGCTTCTGGTCTTGGATGGGCGTTTGTTTTCTATTAATAAAAATGTTCAAAAAAAATTTCAGGCTAGTACTTCTTGCTGTACCCGTTTCCATCTACTGTAAGAAAGAATAATATTGAGTTATATAAAAATAATAGTTGAAATAAAAATAATTCGAACTAAACTAAATTGATTATATCAAAACTAATTTGTCTTATCTTACAATATTATAAAATTAAGATATTTTCTACGTTGTCTGGGGCCTAGTTTATCTATGGTTTGCATTACAAGGACTAGTCTCTGGTGGTCATGAAACTATCTGGGAGAAATGCCAATCTGATTGGATAAGTAAATTCAACTGTTGCGAGTTATCGTGGCATCGATGCTATTTTAGCAATGAAACAAACCAAATAACAGCACCTGAAGCATTTTTCCAGTATGTATTCTAATTATTCAGTTTATGAAATTAGATATTTGTTTTTTTGATATATATTTTTTTGTTATTTATTATAATCCAAAAAATCAAAAAAACAAAATCTTTTCCAACATATTATATAGAATTAAAAATTAAAATTTTCTTTTAAGCTTTCAGGTTGTATATCTTATTATGAACAATAAAAAATCTTTTAAATTATGAATACAGGTATTAAATCGGACTTTGGTAGGATATAAATACATATGAATAGATCAAATATAGTCTTTAGGATATTCGCGAGCCTGCACTCGGACAAATTCAGGAGCACTTGATCATTTCTCTCATCATATCTTGGATTTTGGGTTTAGCAAATATCTTATAAATTTCAACTCCAAATTACAGTATTTTTTGGTGTATTCAAAGGCTTAGGCTCGATCGGATGGGCTGTCTCAATTACGGCAACAGTACCTTACCTTTTGGTAACAAATGAGATTAGCCGATAAAATATTTTTCTAAAAAATATTTACTTTATTTTCTGAACTATTCTCATCCATCAGGAACAATTATAAACTTTTACGGTGTCTCTGTTTAATCTGTCCAATTTTTAGTTGATAATACTTCTTCTGAGGGGCATTTCACTCAAGGGTGCATATTCAGGACTCGTTTATTTGTTTACGGTAATAATTATAAATATAGAAAATAACTATGAAAGGGTTTTATTTATACTTTTCTGACAGAATACATATATACTTATCTCTCAATATATATAATAAAATTTATTCATAGGTACCTGATATAAGAAGGCTTTGGTGCTTGAGGGTATTTACTTAAAAGATAAATAATAATAATAAAATGTTTCTAAAAAGATTTGGAAAAAAGCGGCAGAATGCGTCTTCTACTCATTGGGCATTGATGCTGGACCTCTGATCTCAATGGTATTTTCCTTAAATCTCAATTGAATTTTGTTTACTAGTCATTTAGGCATCGTTCAGCCGATATCGAAATAACATATATAGAGATGCGGTGCTACTTGTTCTTATGTTCGTCTTATATTAGAGTTTACATATTAGCATCTATAAATACTATATAATTTCCAAATGCAAACCTATCTTTCAGAGATTCATTTACAAGTATTCTATGCGGAATGGTAATATTCTCATTTTTTGGATTTATGACTTCTGCACAGGGAATTCGTATTGGCGATATTCAAGGTGAAACTTTTACTTTAAATGCAGGAGAAAATATTAAGATAACGTTCATTTAACAATGATATCAAAAAACTCATTTCAGGCCAACTTGTTTCCCCTTCAACGTACATTGCATTCACAGTATATCCCGGTGTATCTTATTATCTGGAGTGGGGCTTCATATGGGCTATTCTTTTTTACACTGTTTTGACTCTCTCGGTAAAAATTCTTACAATATAACAGCAAGTTAAATCATACTTAATTATGAAAAATATTTAAATACGTTTATCTTATAAACTTGTGGTTTGTTTTTAGGCGTTGGATGCAGAATTTGCATGGCAAGTTTTATTATCGAAGTAAAAAATTTCTTAATGAAATACAAGTTGTTATCTGATGTCTCAGGCTTGAAATGATTGCAAACAGCATTATGAATAAGTTCGGAAGTAAAAGGTCTGAAATTACAGATTTGAGTGCCATAATAATAATAATCTAATTAAACAGGAAGCGTCTTGAAAATCGCTTGGTTTGCTTCTATTTATTTGATTCTTTATTCTCAATTCAGTTAATTTCATTATGCATTTTCTGTTGTCTATGTGGGATCCCTTTTTGTACTCGTGGTGGAATATATATTTTTCACGCAATTGAAAATCTAAATTCAAACTGGAATTCATTTTCTTTATCGCTTGTTCAAGTGCTTGTTGTTTGCCACGTTTATGGTGTAGAAAATTTTCTTGAAGACATTGGTGAAATGTTACGTGCAGAAAAGCCTCCAAGCCCTGTGCTTATTACGGGCATCAGCCAAGAGCAGTTTCTTTGGTTTATTCTGATAACTAGTATATGCTATAATCTGTAATTTATATTAAGGCATAGATTATGTTATTTCTTTGGGCCCTGTGGAGGATATATCAAATGGATGTGGAGTTTATTTGCACCTATTGTTCTCATAGTAAGTTGTTTATTGAGGTGCAAAAATGTTTAATTGATAAAACGTGCTTGAACAAATATGTATTATTAAAATTTTTTAAGATGGCAACCTTATATGTATAATATTTCTTTAAGCTTTTGTTATTTGCATCTATTTTGAGTTACGAGCGCGTACAGTTCAATAATGTTGAATTGCCATTTGTTTTCGAAATGATTGCTTGGATTACCATGATTGGGTTTGATTAACCTTGATTAGATATATGGGTTTTATTAAATTTATTAAGATCCAATTAATATTTACATAATAAGATTATAAAAACAGATATCTTATCAACTCTTACGTTCCATCCATTAAATTTTCTACAGCTCTTTTATCTTTGCAGACCTCTCCTAATTGTACCAGGAGCGGCAATTTGGAATATTATCGAAGCATTTCGTAAAGAGCGGGTATAATAAATATAAAGTACCTAACTATGGTAGATTATAGAGTAGTTATGTTTTATAGTGATTTCAAAAAACTTTGTTTCTTAATGTATTATATACATATTATCTAACTTTTACTAAGTTATTTTTGTCAGAGGTAGGAATAACTAGATTGGAAAAAGTATTAGTTTTAAAAAGCTTGCTGTCTAATAGAGCATTATAATTTTTAGCCAATAAGAGATGTTTTTGGCTCTAATAATTGGCGTCACAAAGATGAAGAAAATAAACAGCCTAAGCACCAGGACGAAGGTAGACCACATCAACTTTATTCTGTAAGTTTTAAATAAAAGAAAGTAAAAAAGTAGATCTTAACTATAAAAGTAGATACTTATTATATCATCACCTTAAATTCTAGAAAGTTAACTAGCCAGAAAATGTTATTCATAAGAAATTTCTTTTAATATGTATAATAAAGAGAAGATCAATAATAGAAACTTTTAGTACATTGACCCACTTTCACGTGGAACGTCAGCCAAATCCAATAGAAATGTGTTTAATCATTCTTCATCTCGGAGAAAAGAGCATGATGATGAAAGATATGCTCGAGTAACGCAGCAGCTGCGGCAATGGACGAAACAGGCTGGCAATAACACAAGTGAAAGCAACTTGAGTGAGAAATTTTATACTCTGAGTTAATAAATATATTCAAAAATTTTCAGCTGACAGACCGAAACTAAATCATCATAATTTTAACGAACATGAGGAGGCAAAAGAATGGAGAGAGGCGCAGTATAATCGGATTGAAGCTTTATCAGTTGTAACGCATTCAATGCAACAAGGTTTCATTCAATTTCCTTTCCACTCAAAATCAAAACAAAAAAAAATTGGTGTCATAGAAAGTTCTGTCTTAGAAAACAAGGGGTAGGCAAATACAATATACCTAATTAATGTCTAAATGTTTTAAGAGCAGTTAAAGCAGACCATTCTTTCATATTTGGACCACCACCTCAACAGATTCAAACCAATACTTACCAGACAAAAATGGATACAGATGAAATTGAGTTGAATAGCTTTCCACTGTCCCATTCAGTCAATAAGAAGATCATAAGGAGGCCAGAACCCATCGTAGTAAAGGAAACGCAAATTGATAGAGTAAGAAATTGTAGATTTTGATAAGTTACATTTAAACGGATCATATTATATCGTTATTTGTTATAATATTTCAAGGAAAAATCTGAGTATATGTCAATTTAATCATCAATTTATGTTCATACATACCTATACCATTTATTATTAATTCGTAATAGAATTACGTTCTTCCTTTAGAAGACCAAATGCCATTTTTTCCACTTCTGACCGAAATGAAAATTGGTGATGTAAAAAATTGTTGAAATTGTTTAAATGAAATCTTGCGTTTTGGCATTTTGAAATATTTTCCCTAGTTTGCACTTTGACATTTACAAAAGGATATTTTGCGCGGGAGAAAAGTCTGCGCTTATTTTTTAAAGTGGCTTGGGATTTTGTTTCTTCTTCTCTTTTAAAAAATCGATTTACTTTATTTAGGAAGTTTCTTACATATGTTTTTGTTGACCACCTTTCCTTTCTTTTTTCTTTTAATCTAGTTTTAAGCGTTTAATTTAAAAATTTTAAGCAATAATATTTGATGACATTAACAAAGCGATCCCTGCAACTGATGCTCCAACATTGATTTATCCACTCAATTCTCAATCGAACGCTGCACAGCCCGGCACATCTACTTCAACTGTTGCTGCAATCCGTGATTCTTTAAACAATTATCGGGCTGCTGCTATATCTGGCGTCCTTTCATTAGTTCGTGCTAGACTCTTACCGGTGATTGGCTGCCAATCGACTGTCAAAACTAGGGTATATTTATTTTAGTTTTGCCATTTTAAAATTGTATTTAGCGTATTATGATGACACGCCCAGGGACTCGCTCTGGTGGATTTTGTCGCACAGGTGTTGTAATTAATAGGAATCGTTCCGTCCTTTGATTCCTGCATCTTATGTTCCTGAAGATTTAATCGTACAATGCCAGGTTTGAATAATTTTTGTTTTTGTCATTAGATCTATTATAATATTTCTAGGTCGTTTTACAAGGCAAATCGCGTGATGTGATTGTTCGTGAGTTACAACGTACCAACTTGAATGTCAACGAGGCTGAAAATAAATTGCTCTCTCGAGATGATGATGAAATGGATGATTTGGATGACACTAGTGAGGCCTATCTACATGAAGAATTGCTTTCATTACTCGATGCCGGTCTTCGTTCTGATGGAAGTGGTGCTGCTGCAGCCGCTTTACTTGATAGTGATAGCATTTACTCTGCTGGAGATGGTTATGAATATCTTATTTCTCGTGATTTGGCTAAACGTAAGGGTGAAGGTTTGAGGAAAAGTTTTTTATTTTTTTAATATTTTAATATTTCAAAGATAAAACAAAGGACCAGAATAAAGATAATGCTGACAGTTCGCAATCGATCCAAGAGCACTTCTTTCTCGATGAACGCTTTACTTATTGGGGCGAAAATGACAATGATGTTACTGATGGTTCAACAAAATTTCAATTTCCTGCTGAAGTGACCAAATTTCTAAAAATTGTTTCTATGCATTCTGAACTTATTGTTCTTGCTGATAATGGGAAGCTTTATGGTGAGTTGGGAGATTGATTCTACACCAAACAACTCTCCACATCTTGCTAAT
>ABLG01000272.1:0-138287 GCA_000172435.1 Meloidogyne hapla | reverse complement strand
CAATAAATGCTGTAAATGCCTTTCCAGCTGTAGCCTTAAATAAAGAATTGAAAAAAATATTTTTAAAAAGCCTAAAAAACCTTTGGATCAGAACCACTACGTGCCAAAACAAAAAACCATTTTGCATAGCCTCCACCAGTAATCCAAGCTTTTGAGCCATTAAGTACCCAATTATCACCTTAAAATTCATTTAAATAAAAAATCAAAAAAAAATCGAAACCTTTCAAAACGCACGTTGTTTTAACACCACTAACATCTGATCCAGCGCCTGGTTCTGTGACGCAATATGACTAGAAAAATTTTAATTAGAACCTTCTTAGCTTTAAAAAAAAACTAACAGCAATTAAAGGTTCTTCAGCTAACATTCCAGCATATTTTTTCTTTTGTTCATCAGTTCCCGCCAATAAAAGTGGAGCTAATGCTAATGATGGACCCATTATTGCTAGTTGAATTGCAGAACATCCATAAGCTAAAGCTTCAACAATTAATGCTGTCTCCAGGTTTCCACAACCAGGGCCACCTGAAAATAACTGAATCAGTGAAAAGATTAGTCACATAATGCTTCATCTGTTGGAGAAAATGAAAAAAGAGAAGGTCAACTACTCCACGCAGCCCAAATTCGTCAAAAATTTCAAACAAAAAATTCAATATAAGTAAAATAACCATATTTTTCAGGAATCATTGTGTTCATCAAGCCAAGCGAGTGAGCCTGTTTAATAATCTGCCATGGAAATTCCATCGTTCTATCGTGTTTCGCTGCATTTGGTAAAATAATTTCTTTTGCAAATTTCAAGGCATTTTGTTGGATTTCTCGCTGCCTAAAGAAATAAAATTTAGGCAGTTTTAATAAGTAAAATTACTGATCAGATAAATCAAAGCTCATCGATCGTCTGGACGAGTATAATGATGAGATATTCCCCATCAAAGTAAAAAATGATTTGTTTGGATGTCCCATTGACATGACGTAAAATGATTAGTACAAACAAATCAGATGCAAGTTTTAAATAAATTTAAAAGATAAAATCAATTCGGTAAAAACCAAAAATTGACAAGAGGGCGAAAAAAAGGCAGAATTTATTTAAAGCCAAAAAACATCTAGAATCAATAAAAATCAATTAAAATTTGAGAAATATATTTTTTTATTGAGCAATCTACTTCTTCTTATCATCAACTTCGATTTGAAAATCGTATTTGATACCACACAAATAATCCGAAGTCTTCAACTGATTAAAAAATATCTTTCCAATCTTTCCAGCTAGAACGTGAGGGAGTGAGATCGTTTTCAACTTTCTTCTTGTCTATCTCGTTCAGCTTCGCAATGAACTTCTTTACCTTCTTAATGTTCTTCTCCATAGTATTATAAGACATGAACCCTCTATAAAAATTTCTGTGACCTCTAAATATTTAATTGATTAGCAAAAATAAGATTTTCAAAAATATGAAAGAACCGCTTAGCACATTCAATTGCACCGCCAAGTCGAGCAGATTCAGGGTGCCGATTCGCCAAGAAATAAGCCATCGTAACAGTCGCTTTATGGGTCTGTAGATTTATCCCTTTCAACTTTATATCCGTTTGCAAGTTGATTTCCAAGTCCTTGTAGAAAAGCGCAATCGCTGCTCCCATGGCACCCCAACACTAAAATAAGAGTAAACTTTAAAAATTTCAAAATCTAAAATTAATACTTTTTCTCCTGCTTGAATAATATTCGGCGGATCCTCCTTCAAATAACCTTCTGCTTCTTCAATGAATTTTTCTGGATTGTAGATCTTTTGGTTAGTCTAAATTAAAATAAAGATAATTGATAAAAAAGAAACCGTATCAATTCTTCGTTTCCACTCTTGCTCCAAAAAGAATTCTTGTCCATTTACGCTTAATTTCACAGCCTTGCTATTTACAGAAACTTCTAAATTGCCGTGTTCATCTTCTTTACATTGGATAAAGAAAAAATGTCGGTCATTTAAATTAATATTCACTGTAGCATTTTCATCGTTGGTGCAAACCAAATTAACGTCCTCACAATTTGTGGAAGGACGTTTAGGAATCTAGACAGGACAAACGCTAAAATTTTCGAGGCAAAAGAACAAAAAACATACACGCTTTTGTCCATCACCATACTGGTAACCACCACGAGGTTCACTTAATCCCCGCTTGATACCTCCGCCTTGACTCATTTTATTTAAAAATATTTGTTGTTGTCAATGATTCTAAAAAATTAACAGTAAAAAAAAATTAAAAATATTATGCATATGTAAACGGATAATTAAATATAAAAGTTATGTGAAGAATTTTTATTCAATAAAATGCGTTAAAATTTATTAATGTTATTAACATTTGTAAAATTTATTAATAAATTTGCTATCAAAAACCAAAAATGTAAAAGTATCAAAATTTTATAAATACATATTCCAAAAATAAATTTGAACACAATCCAAAAATCACACGGATGAAGTACCAGTCTGGGCAACTCTTTGAAGTAATTGTCGAGATATTACAAGACGTTGAATTTGTGAAGTACCTTTAAATATATTTATTAGATAAAAAATAAATGTAAAGTTAAAACCTTCATAAATTTGAAATATTTTCGCGTCTCTCATCAATTTTTCCACTGGGAATTCTGTGTTGAATCCATTTCCTCCGAAAATCTGGACAGCATTTGAAGCTGTTTGGTTTGCAGTATCTGCAGCGAAACATTTAGCAATTGAAGCCCAGTATGCGCCAGGACGGCCAAGATCAACTTCTTGGGCACTTTTGTAAGTCATCAAACGAGAAAGTTCTAATGACATAGCCATATCAGCAAGCATAAAAGAAACACCTTGATGCTGAAGAGGGAATTAAATAAAACTAAAAAAATATTCACATTAGCAATAGGCGTTCCAAAAGTCTTCCTTTCCAGAGAATATTTAGCAGCTTCATCCAAAGCTCTAGAGGCAAGTCCAACAGCGAGAGCAGCAACAATAGGCCTGGTTTTGTCAAAAGTTTCATTGCAATTTTGAAGCCTTCTCCAGGTATTCCAATAACATTCGAAGAAGGAACCACGACATCTTCAAAAGTAATGCCTCTGGTATCAGAACAGCGTTGACCCAAATTTATTTCCTTTAAAAAATAATAATTGAATCAATCCAAAAAATTAAAAAAACCTTTTTTCCTCGAGAAAGACCCTTAGCATCACCATCCACAACAAAAGCTGTAAATGCCTTTCCACTCGGAGCTTTCGGGTCAGGATCAGTTCGAGCTAATACAAAAAACCAAGAGGCAACTCCTCCATTTGTTATCCACATTTTGGAGCCATTTATCTTTAAAAAAAGATTTTTTTAATTTAAAAAAAAATGCAAAACCAACCACCCAATCATTTCCTTTCTTTACTGCCTTTGTTTTAAGTCCGGCAACGTCAGAGCCCGCACCTGGTTCTGTGACACAATAAGACTAAAAAAAAATTTTTTAACAAAAGTTCAAAAAGTAAAGCATACAGCCATAACGGGTTCATTAATCAAAAGACTCAGATACTTCTTTTTAATTTCTTCACTGCCACCGAGAATAATAGGAGTTGCAGCCAAATCATTGCCTAGGATGGCAGTTCCAATTCCAGTACATCCATAACCGATAGCTTCACTTATCAAGACGTTACTCAATAAGTCAAGGTCAAGACCGCCTAAAAATCTAATTTTAATTTATAAAATTTAATTAAACCATATTCTGTAGGAATGTCGACATTCATAAAACCATTAGCATGAGCCTTCTTAATTATTTCCCAAGGGAATTCCATCGTTTTGTCATAATGCGCTGCTTTTGGTATTATCTCTTCATCAGCAAATTTACCAACAGATTGTTTAAGTTGTTTTTGTTCTGTTGACAATTCTTTAAAATAAAATAAAATTGTTCTTAATAAATTAAATGTTTTATTTTTATGTACCTACCTAGATTAAAACCATTTCCTTTTAACTTTAAACTAATTGACAAATTTCTTTTAATAAATTCTTGACAAGATTTTTTGTAATTTTGAAAGATTTTAGGGGTATTTCTAACGAACATTTATTTGTCACTTTTAGTTTTGCGGAAAATGTCTAGATGAAAATTGAACAAATTGGCGAGAGATAGATAAAGAGGGTTAACTTTTAAATAAGAGTTTGGGTACAAAGTAACCAAAAAAATCAATGAACGATGACGAGAAATAATTATTAAAGGCAGAAGGCAAAAATAAAAGGTGGCCCCTCAAACACAGCTGATTAAAATCAACAGAGCATGCAACCATCGAAAGGCCTTTTGGTGTAAAAGTGAGAGGTTCGACCCTCTATTAATGAAAATAATTTTTTTCATTAACTCAAACAAATAAAAAAAAATCAAGTTTTTTTTTCGGTAAAATTTTTCCGCAAAATATATTCAACAGAATAGTCAGAAATCTATTTATTTAAAAATCACATAAAATTAAACAATAAATAGTCAAAAACCTATAATTTACAATCTTTGAGATCTAGTTCTTATAACCCACATTATACTTAAAGACGAATTCTACACCATAAATAGATTTTTTTGTATGCTTTGGCATCTTTTTGATCATAAACTTTCCAAAAGACTTGCCCTCCCTATAATCCATTGGTAGATATTCTTGCAAGCTCGCACACACAATCTTTGAGTCGATTGTAGAAAATGCCTTGATGAAATTTTCCACTGTTCTTATGTACAACCAAACTACTTCTGTCTTTTCATCCCCATTATAGAAGTTTTTGTGTGAGCTGAAAGTGAAAATTATGGTAAATAAGCTTTAATAAATCTTTATTCAGGTTTTATTCCATGAAAAACATTCAATTGTCAAATACAAGAAAGGGTTGGAATGCCAAATAAGAAACTTATACTTACTTGTTTGCATTCGCGTAAGCCTGTATGAAATCAAATTCTCCACTATAGAAATTTGACGCTAAAAATGACATGGCCTCTATTGCTTCATGATTAGAAATGAACAATTGCATATCCTTGTATAAATGCTTCACAGCGCAAGAATAAGCACCCCAAGCCTAAAATAAAACGAATGAAAATGTAAAAATAAAAATAAGTACTTGCTCACTGGCCAGACATTCCTCGCCAGCAATCATGTATCCTTTTGCACTGTCAAGTAATTCAGTTGCATTTTTGTACACCTTCTTTTCAAACTTGAAAAAAATAAAATTATAAGAATTCAGAGGAAAATTCTCAGGGAACAAAAAATTCATGAAACAAAAAATAGGTTTGATCAAAAAATTTTACTGGATTTCGATGGCTAAGTATTTTTCTTTTGCAAATTCTAAAGGTTGAATAAAACCCTTTTTAAAAATAAAATATACCAATGTGGCGAGGTGTTTTTTATCATCACTAGATACAACCATGTCAATCCTTCGGAATGGAAAGGTAATAGGAAAAGTCTTTCCTTCAATTTGAATTTTCTCAATGTCAGTGTTGTAATCTTCTGGCAAGATGATATAATGATATTGCCGGAAACACTAAAAATTAAAGTAAATATTTAAAAAATAACAAAAATTATATTCAAACTTTTAAATCTTGAAGCAATTTTTCAACTTGCAATTCTGTGTTGAAGCCATTTCCACCAAGAATCTTAATAGAAATATTTTAAAACTGTTGTAGAAAATGAAGAATATAAATTAACAATTTATTCATTAATAATAAAAACACTTTATTACCATGTCAACATTTGATAAAGTCTGATTGCAGCAGCCGCAGCAAAACATTTAGCAAGTGAAGCCCAATAAGCGCCAGGGCGGCCAAGATCAACTTCTTGAGCAATTTTGTAAGTCATTAAACGGGAATGTTCCAAAGACATAGCCATATCAGCAAGCAAAAAAGAGATCAGTTGATTCTATTTTAGAATGATTAAAATATTCCCGACAAGCTAAATAGTTACATTAGCAATAGGCGGTTCAAAAGTCTTTGTTTCAAAAGAATATTTAGCAGCTTCATCCAAAGCTCTAGAGGCAAGTCCAACAGCGAGAGCAGCAACAATAGGTCTGGTTTTGTCAAATGTTTTCATGGCAATTTTGAAGCCTTCTCCAGGTATTCCAATAACATTTGAGGACGGAACCACGACATGTTCAAAAGTAATACCTCTGGTGTCAAAACAGCGATGACCCAAATTTATTTCCTTTAAAAATAAAAATTGAATCAATCCAAAAAATTAAAAAGAAAAAAACCTTTTTTCCTCGAGAAAGACCCTTAGCATCACCATCGACAACAAAAGCAGTAAATGCCTTCTCATTTGGAACCTTCGGGTCAGGAGCGGTTCGAGCTAATACAAAAAACCAAGAAGCAACTCCTCCATTTGTTATCCACATTTTGGAGCCATTTATCTTTAAAAAAAGATTTTTTTAATTTAAAAAAATGACAAAACCAACCACCCAGTCCTTTCCTTGCTTCACTGCGTTCAGTCCAGCAACATCAGAACCAGCACCACGTTCTGTCACACAATATGACTAAAGTACATAAAAGATTCTTTAAAAAACAAAAATATTCGAGAAAACATACAGCCATGACAGGTTCATTTAATCAAAAGACCCAAATATTTCTTTTTAATTTCTGCACTTCCACCAATAATAATAGGAGTAGCAGCCAACTCATTGCTTAGGATGGCATTTCCAATTCCAGTACATCCATAACCGATAGCTTCACTAATTAGAACATTGCTCAATAAGTCAAGGGCAAGACCGCCTAAAAAATAATTTACTTTTATTTCAGAATTTAATTAAACCATATTCAACAGGAATTTCAGAATTCATAAAACCATTAGCATGTGCCTTCTTTATTATGTCCCAAGGGAATTCCATCGTTTTGTCATAATGCGCTGCTTTTGTTATTATCTCTTCTTCAGTAAATTTATAAGCAGCTTCTTTAAGATTATGATGCTTCTTTGTTAGGTCTTTAGAAGGAAAAATTTTAGTTATTTATAAAAACAAAGATCCTTACCTAAAGGAGAAAACAACTCCTTGCTTCTTTTCCCAGCGAATGCTTGACTAACATGTCTCAAATTTTTAATATTTCCGACGAACATTTTTTAAATAACTGAGAAAATAAAAAGATGAATGAACTGATTTTAAATAAAAGACAAAAAAAAATCCAAAAATATCTCATAACTCTCAACAAAATGAGCAGAAAAACCGTCATCACCTTTTTATAATACTTCATTTGTGACTTGACTAGTCGCGAGCCGTTTAATCGCAAAACATTAGAGCTCCGGATTGTCCCTAAGGTGTATTCTAGCTATCGAGAAGACGTCAATAATTAAAATAAATCTGGAAACCCAATTGATTTAAAAGAATATGTGAAAAAGAAAACTAAAATAAACTAAAAGGCCTGCGACTAGTAGGGGTGCTAATTGTAAGCAAATAGGGCTTTTGAGTGTCAACTGTTGTTGAAACGGACGTTTCAGTCCTTGTGTGATTCTATATAAGAATGGCCTGCGCCTAAGTGGGCTTTACCCTTCTTATATCGATCGAAAGCTTAGATTTGAGAATTATTTTTCCTTACAAGGTTGATCTGATCGGATCATCAGAATGGAAGTAACGTTCAAATCCAAAAATGATGGAATGTTTAGTTTCGAGACACTAGAAAATCTTTTTCTTCGGAATGATGTGCAAAATAACATCTCAAACCATCAACATTCTTCAACTTACAATTTAAACAATTTTAATTGGAAAAAAGCAATTCAACGACCACGAACTTTGGTTTGTCACGATCACCGGAGCGGTTATTTGGAATATGAAAGGTTAGTTTGAATTCTTGAAGTTTGTACAAATTTTTTCAATTTTTAGTCTTCAAGGAACCAAGTGTGAGCCTATAACTAATGAATGCACTGAACAACAAATTCCCATTTATTCATTCTTTCATTGGTGGTATATTGACATTTTTGTTTATTTTTCACATCATTTTGTTACTGTTCCGCCAGATGTTTGGATTTTGGCTGCGCATCAACATGGAGTTTTGATTTTAGGTTTATTTTTTATAGATTTATTTAATTGAAATTTATTTTATTTTTCGGGCACTTTTATTATCGAATCGGCAACTCTCTTCAATGAATGCTTTTTGGATGATTCAGTTACCGATAAAATTGTTTCTTCACTCGTTGATTTATGCAAAAATATGCATTTCGGTATTTTAAATTTATTTCTAAAAAATTTAAATTTTTTAATCTTAAGATGGCTGGCTTATTAATATTGAAAATGTCGTTGATCCTATTTATCTAGACCGGTTAGAATGGTTTTTGAGAAAGTTAAGACGAGATCTGCGCGATAAAGTTCATAATTGCACTCAAGGTTACTTTAAAATTTTTTTTAATTAATTAATATTTTTAGTTATTTGGTATGACTCTGTTGTAAATTCTGGTAAATTAAATTGGCAGAATGAGCTCAACAATGACAATATGTTTGTAGTAAGATTTTTAAAAATCGTCTTTGACTTTCTCTTTTATTCCAATCAAAACATCACTAAAACTCTTTCTTCTCTAGGCGTTGGTTCTCCGCGGTTGATGGTTTTTACACAAATTATGGTTGGACAGAATCTCATCTTCAAAGAACTCTTGAACATTTTTACAAAAACTTTTCCAACGAAAAATCTCCTTTTGATATTTACATTGGAATTGATGTTTTTGGACGTGATTGTATAGGTTTTTTAATTTAAACAATATTTTAAAAAAATTTTATTAGGAGGTTGGGAATGTTTTAAACCACTGGAAGCTATTCGCCGTTACAACTTTTCTGCAGCAATATTTGCACCTGGTTGGATTTGTGAAACTTGTCCTATAAGGGATCAAAAAATTAGTCTATTTGATAATTCTCAGCGTTTTTGGAATTTATTGAAGGTTTTTATTTTTTAAATTTTTTAAAAATAAATGTCCGTAACTTTCTTTACAGCCTAAAAATCACCTAAAATTCCCTTTATTTTTAGCCCTATTTATTTCCACATAAATTGACGTCTAAACAGTTTTGTACAAATTTCTCTATTGGATTTTCTTCTGAATGTCTTGATTTTTATTGCAAAAATAAAACAATTTCTAAACTCGAGATGAGCCATTTTTGCATGAAGAATGTCAACATTCAACCTTTTTATTTGAGTTCTCCGGCGTTTTCAAAGGATTTAAAACCTGGAATTTTAATTAATGGTTGCGGGATGTTTAAGTATATTTTTTAATTATTTTTCCTTTTATTATTGATTTTTGACTTTTGAGACTTACCTTTTTTCTTTAGCCTCTTCCTTTGTAATATTTTAATTGAACAAACTGATCGTTATTTGGAATTAAGGTTTATTTTTAAAGAAAATTGAAAGAATTCTTTTATTTATTCTTTAAGTTATAAATCATCATTTCCTGTTGAATTTGTTTTTGAAGTAACTAATGGTTTAAAAACTAAACATTTATTGGCTAAAACTAAAGAGAGGTGTTATCTATTAGTTGAAGGAACAAGCAGCAATTTTTCTAGGTTTAATTTAATAGTAAATTTTTGTGGTCAAAAAATTTTTTTTAATATTTTTTTAGTCTTTATTTTCCGTTTATTTAAGCCCAAACTTTTACATTTTTCCTTAAGTCAAGTTTGGTTAAGTTGGTAGTGTGTTAGCCTTTAGGGTGTTAAGCTCAGAAGTTCTGTTCCTTAGTCTATCTACTGTTATCTCATTTTATCAGTTTCTATGATGATTAACCTAGCTCACTCTGAAAAAATATTTGACGACTTTTCTTTACCGAGTTCTGAGAAACTGAAAAAAAATCTAAAATTTTTTAAAAATTTTCTAAAAATAATTTAATTTTAGTGAACAACATCAATTAAGAGAAGAACAAAAGCAAAGTGTGAAAAAAGAATTTCAGGTTCCAATAATTATTGAAAAACAATTGGAATTAAATTTACAACAAAAATCTGGTTGGTATATTAAAAAAATAATTTTATGGGCAAAAGATACTAATTTTGAACAAAAAGGAAAATTACTAGAAAAACGTCTATTTAATTTTGAAATGAATTTAAATTAAAATTTTTTTTTCTAATTTCCTGGGGATTGTTGAAAAAATTTTCTCCTTTTTTAAAATTCTAAAAATAATATTTTTCATCTTTTGTGACCATTTCTTGCTCTTTTATTTTTTTTCTATTTTTTGACAATAACTATATTTTGCCTTCACTTAAAATGTGTCATGAAGCGTGACAACAATTGTTTTTGAAATAATATTGTTTTTTGACAATGAAAAGGCATAAAAATTGTTTTTTCTAGTTGTATTGTTTTTTTCTAGAACATTTTTTAGAAAAATATTTTTATTTTTGCGAAAAGGATTTTCTAGGGTTTTTTGACTTTTCTTTCGGGGTTTTCTTGAAATTTTCGGTCTTCCTGATTTTTAGATTAAAAAAAATCTTTTTTAAGGTTCTCTCTTTCTCCTTAAAATCCAGAAATTAAAAAAAAGTTTTCTTCCTTCCAATTTTTTTTCCATCATCCAACTTTTTAACTGTTATTTAAAAGAGAAGGCTAACTAGGCGGGAAACGGATTATTATTAAATAATATTATTTTTTCCTCTCGTTTCAAAATAAATTCGCACAAAATGCTTTTGTATATATTTATTATATTGACTCTTCCGCTTCTTCCCTCGAGCATACTAATGGAATCCTTCCAACAATCCCCTTCCCCCCTATTTTTTCAAGCGGCGTGTTATTGTGTCTTTTTGGTCATAAAGCTGACTAGAAAAAAATAAAGAGGGCTAAGGAAAATAAAACGCTTGAGTGGATACACCGCAGCAGTTTATTTAATAGAGTTGCTCTCTGGAAGGGGGCTATTGATTTTGAAAAAAATGAGTGAAAGGGGTATTAGTACAAGTTGGGCCAGTGGGAATAGGACATTGAAATCCTCTGGACGTGGATCAGACTTTTTTGAATTTTTTATCCTCATCAGTTGGATGTCCTTATCTCATGGCTTTTTGGCAACCTGATGATCTTCAAAAAAATTTTTTAAACCTCCTCTTTTACTCCAGTACTCCGATTTGTGTTTAAAGAAGGCTTAATACATTTCCCCTCATTTTTATGGTTTCATCTGCCCTTTCTCCTGAGGATAAACGAAAGGAAAAAAAAGAGAATGAGGGGGTAAGGCAAATAGTCATTCTATCTAATGGCTAATTCCTTTTCCTGTGCTCATCTTAAAGCGCTTTTCATTTACTCCCCTTCCCTTCAAAAACATTCTTTTTATGCCCCAATGCCGAAATAAAAAAATCATCAAAAAATTGCTCTTCCTTTTTTAAATTATTCGTTTAATTTGTTGGTCTTTCCTTGTAGTTGTTCATAAAATTATTCTTTTAAAGCTAATGTAAAATTTTTGTTTTTCTCAAATTTTCTCTTCAACAAATGCATCAAAACATCATTTTCATCAATTTTCTTCATTCATTAAATTTATTTCATTTTTTCTTTTTCTTAATCTCTAACGCTGCTGTTTTGTTTGAAGAAAGTGTTGTTAATAATGGGGGTAGTAGTGGAGGTGTTTCTGCTTACGAGGAAAATTTTGCTGCAATTAAGAGGCATAAAACAATAGGCAAAAATACAAATTTGTCTCCATATCCCTCTGGATCAGCTCAATTTGTTTGTTTTTTAATTTAAAAAATTAAAAAAAAATTTTTTTAAGCCAATTAATGATCGCCTACAAACATTTGTACACACCTTCGAGACGTTGGAGCAGTGTGCAGCAGCATGTCCCAGGCCCTGTGCAATGACAGTGATGGAAGAGCTTGAAATGATGCAACGTTGGATTTGTGATCCAAATGCCAGGGTTTTAATTTTTTTTAAATCTTAATTTCCCTTTATTTTTAAGTTAGAAAATTACAACCAACACAGACTGCCCCCAACAGACAAAAACTTTCTAGGTTCAAGCAGAACAGAAAGAGGAGGTAAAGATAATAACAAAAATAATTTTCTCTATATTTTAAATAATCAAGCACTTTTAATTATTGTCCCAATTATTTTATTAATTATTTTGTGTTCGTTAATTTTAATAAGGCGATGTGGTGTCAAGTCCTCATCTTCCACAACTTCTCTTTAAAAATGTTGATTTTTTTTCTGATTCTATATTTAACTAAAAAATAAACAAAATTTTATTTATTTAAATATTAAAACACACAAAAAAACGTTTTTTTTATATATCAGTGGTGTCTGGTGGGGAAATATGGGGGGATATATTAATAATTCTAAAAATATTCAGAAAATTCGAAAAAATAAAAAAAAAATAAAAATATCCCCCTTATATTCCCCTAAATATTTGCACAATAAAAACAAATATATATTTTTAGAGCATAAATTAATTTAATAACAGAAAGATTTTTCTCTTAAAAATATATTAACAAAAATAGTAGAGAGATATGAGAGAGACAGTTTTTTTGGAAAATTTTTGAAAAATATATTAATTTTATTTTTATATTTTTGATGGCCTTTTGTTAATTTTTTAGACGAAAAAATTGGAATAAACAGGAATATTGAGTAAAAAAAATTTTTTTTTGAATTCCCAGAAATTTTAAAAAATTAAATCCCCGAAATTTAAAAAATTAAAAAACAATTTTTTGGAGATTATTTTAAAATTTAGGTAATATTTAAATAATTTTTAAATAGAACAATTTTTTTCGAGCATTTAAAAAAATTGGAGTGTTTTGTCGCTAAAAATTTTATTTAACCTTTCTGCTGCCCTTTTAATTATAGTCAATGATATATACTTGTCAACACCAACAAGACCCTTCGTCAGTAACAATTTGGCGTGGTTTAATTGGTCCAATGTCAACAACTTGTTCTAAAAAAGATGTTTTTAGTTCAAAAATTTTTAAAAATAAATACTGGCGTCTGAAGGTTTTTCAACGTCAATTCCAGGCAATGCACTCGCTATTCGCCGGAAAAGCTGAAAAAAATATTTTTAATTTTATAAAATGGTAAAACAAAGTCAAGTGTTTTTATTTATAAGAATAAGTCCAAAGAAACGAAAAAAGAACAGAACAAAACCCAAAAAGGAAAAAATGGGATGAAATGTCGCTTTTCAAGTCTGCCCCCCCCCCACAAAAGATTTATTTTCAAAGATTTTGGTTATTTCCAGAGATTTGGAACTAAAATTGAGTTCAAACACGCAAAACCCTAATTTATAACTCTTAAATAAATTTTCTATTAAAAAATAAAACAAACGTGTTTAACGTTATAACCAGCTTTAGCGGACGTCTCAATAAACATTACATTAAGCTCTTTAGCCTTCTGCTCACCCTCTTCAGTGGAAACTTGTCTATAAAATAAATTTAATTTTGAACTTATAATTTAATAAAGAAACCGTTTTTCAGTCAAATCAGTTTTATTTCCAACAAGCATAATAATAACGTCACTTCCACGTTCTGTGCGAACATCATCAATCCATTTGGAAGTTTGGTGAAAAGAGTTGGCATCTGAATTAGACTATCATTAATAAGCTAGAAGAAAAAACGACAGATTTAAAAAAGGGGAATTCGGCCCCAAAACAAGTCATCACCACCAGGACGATATTCGCGTTGAAGGCGCGAAACAAATCATGCCTTAAAAACTTCTGGCAATCAATTTGATCTTAGAGGTTAAGGGAAAACCTAGAAAAGAGTAAAACAATTGGGAAAAACCTAGAAAAGAATAAACCACCCCCCGCAACGTTCAAATATTCCAAAAAATAGAGAAACAGCTACTCCCCAAGAAACAATGTTTTAGTGAAATTAAACTTCTAAAACAAACTTGTAATGTCGTAGACAACAACAGCAACTAAATTTAATAGAAAAATTATTTCTAAATTAAAGAAAAAATAAACCTGTAGAATCACGAATATAGGAAGGAATTAGAGATCGGAAGCGCTCTTGCCCGGCTGTGTCCCAAAGCTGTAAACGCACCTTAGAATGAAATTTTTAAATTAAAAAACGAGGAAAAGGCCTCACAGTCCTGTCCTCAAGATACATTGTTTTGCTGAGAAAATCAATGCCGATTGTTGCTTGATATGTGTTGTCAAAACTGTCGTACATAAATCTGGTGATGAGGGAAGTCTTTCCAACTATAAAAAATAGATTTAATAGAAAAGAATCAGCTATGGATTGGGCTGATTCTTGGGGGCTTTTCCGTTTTCAGGATTGGTTGTCTTCTTAAACAAGAGATATTGCCTATGACCATGGATTAACCCCAGAAAACATCCCTGCTCCTAATCGGGAAAAATCAAAATTCTGAGGGATCAAGGCTCTCTCATGATCTTCTTAAAACCTATCTAAATATAAAAGAAAAAAAGAAAACCGCTTTGTTCTCCAAGAAACACCAGCTTGAACTTCTTCAAAGGATTGCCAAAATCTGACGACATCGCAGAATAATAATAAAGTGTCAAATGGCGCAAATTTTAAGAATAAATAACCTGAAATAAAAAAAGATAAACGATCTGAAATTACGTGAAAATTTCCAGCAAAATTAAAACGTGTGTTTCGGCTTGAAAATATCAACGGCAAGCGGTCAGAATGTCAGAGAAAGAGAAATAGTGTAATACAAGTTTGAAATAAATTAAAACATTATGCCAAAATGTTTTAAAGCGAAAGAAAATATAAAAGCGAGAAAGTACGAAAGTGAAAAAGTTAGACAAAAAACAAAATTTCTGTTTTTATCGATCGAGAGCTCTAGGGGTAATTTTGTACCGCGGTACGCGTTTTTTTCAATTTTTTATGTGTTTATATGTTTTATATGTGTTTTTTATCCTCCAAATGTGCGCGCGGCTTAAAATTTGTAAAAAATTAAAGTTTTTTGATTAAAAAAACAAAGTAATTGACCCTCAATTTCCAGGATGCTCTTCATGGCATGTTGGTGATGGTGTGGTTGTTCTTTTGTTTTTTAAAATATTTTTTTCTAATCCTATGATTTTTCAGGGTCTTCAACATGTTCTTCAACAACTGGTGGTGCAATTGGTGTTGGTGTGTCAAGGATGGTTGGAGGTTTCCTTTTTTCATTTTTTTCATTTTTTTAACTTTTATTCTTTAAAGGCGACTCTGGATGGCTCAACACAAATGGTTTTTCATGTTCTTCAACTTTGCTGACTTTTTCGTTTAGGATGGAGATGCCTTGCTCTGGATCGTGGATCTGATGGAGGCCCTGTTCTGGATGGTGCAGAGTGGTGTGGTTGTGTTTTTTTAATAAAATAAATAAATATAAATAATACGAGGGAGGTGTTTTTTCAGCCAGATGGCCCAGCTCGCTCTGCAGATGGTGGATGGCAGTGTGCAGATGAGATGGTTGGAGGTTTCTTTATTTTTCTTTTTTCTCTTTTTCACTTTTATTTTTAAGGTGGCCGATGCTCAACACTGGTGGATGGATGATGGAGAACATGGATGGATTATGGAGAATATGCTCTTGATGGTGGAGAACATGCTTTGGATGGTGGAGAGTGGTGGGGGTTTTTTATTAAGGGGGGAAAAGTGGGAGGGGGGTTTTTAAGCAGATGTGCAACTCCGGCTCTGTGATGGTGCTCTTGTGGACTTGGACTGGTGGATTGGCTCAACATCAACAAATGGACTTGGTACGAAAAATTTTGATTTTAAAATAAAAAATTTGGCAAAACTTTAAAAATGCGCGCGCGTCCCTCCATCATTTTTTTTCAATTGTCTTTGTCCACTTGTCTTTGTCCATCCTTTTTTGTCCACTCATTTTTTAAACCGTTTAATGAAATTTGAACTTTTTTTTAGCTACAGGTTGTCTTCAATGTTGGATGGTCAATCAAAATGGTGGAAAACAAACAAAAAATGGAAAAAACAAAAATGATGGAAAACCAGCAAAAGTATGTATTATGGGTTGTAAAATGCCTGGGGATCTCAAATCGGGGATTACTCATCACTTTTGTGTTGGGGTCATTTCGCTTCTTTTTTAAAAATTTAAGTTTTGGCATTCTGTTTATTATTTTGATATTTCATTCTGTTAAAAAAAGAGTATTGCCAGAGAAAAAGATTTTGCCTTTTTGTTAAATTCGGATCATTTGAGTCTCACTAAATATTTTCGCTTGGATATATTCTCTAACAAGCTGTTTGCATCGACGGAACACCTTTTTTTGCAGTTTTAATAAGCGAATGTCTACTTTCCTTTTGTAGATAAGGTCTCCGATTGACGTTTTTTAAACTTTTAAACTGTTTGTTTAAAGAATTCACTGCCGGTTTTTCTATCACCATGTGCTTCTTTCACTTTTTTTTTATTCTTCACATTGTTTGCGCTTTTATTTTTGCTGAATCATTTGAAATCAGCCTTTTGCCTTTCATCACATTAAATAAAACTTTTCTTTTCATTTTAGATAGCATTTAAAATATATTTCTATTACTTTATTTTTGATCGACTTCAACAGATAATTATGGCTTTTCTTCGCAAAAAGAAGGTAAAATTCAACGTTGAACTGGTTGTACAAAAATTGACTGATGTTCCGTTATTGAATGCTGTGATATTTGCAAAGGTATTTTAAACTTTATTTTTAGAGATTTTACTAACTTTTTTAAGGTTCGTCTACTCGAATGTGGGTCTTTTGTTGGTGTTACACTACATAGACCTGTCTGTTCTCACCAAGTTGATTTTATGAGTCCTTCAGTTTCGCGGCGATTCAATAGCTCTGCACCTTCAAATATTCGCTTAAGGAGTAGGACAAATAGTGGACAATTCTACCCAAATGCAAATGTTCATAGGTTTGTTTTTATTGTTGGTTTTTAAACCGTGGGTTCTCTTATTTGGAAAGCTGTGGCCTAATCGCCTAGTCGAACCCCTAACTCCATATTCTCCCGGTTCCTTGGAATCGAATAATCATCACTAATTCCTATTTTTTCTTCAGGCATAGTACAACAGACATAATCGATGATGTTTCTCCTTTCGGTGAATCTTCCCAGAATTCCTTGCAAGAACAACAGCATAAACAGTTTTCTTATTCTCCAACTTCCCATAAAAAGTTTCAACAAATTGAAAGGCGTCATTCATTGACTGAACGCTCTCCACGTGAATATTACGATGCAATGAACGATTTTGGAACTTTGGCAGTAGAGACGGGAAGTAGCGGTATTGATAGCCAAATGGAAAATGAATTTAAAGAACCACGGCAGAAGAAACAACATGAGGTTTTTTAAAATTAATGATTTTTGTGCATTTTGAATCTTTAAAGCCCGATTACTTTATCGATGAACTCGGAAATTTGGCTTATGCAGAAAAGAATACACAACCATTTGTTTTTGTTTGTTATATTCCATATGATTCCAAATATACAGGAGAACTTGAGGTTTTTGTAAAATTCGTTTTTCTTGATTTTGTTTTCGTTTTAGGCTTGTCGATGCAAAATTTCATTAAGAAAGGTTTTTTATGTTTTTAAAGAATTATTTAAAAACAATTTTTAATAGGAAGACCGTGCTGGTCGTAATCCACAAAAATTGGGTTTTGTAATTATCAATCTTTCCGAATTTGCTGGCAGTGGCTCTACTGGTGTTGGAAAGTCATTTTTACTTGATGGCTATGTTAGAAATCAGAGACAAGACAATTCTCGTGTTCATATTTTTATTAGAATGCAGCATAATTCATCTGATCCTCTATTTAAAGTGTAAGGTTTACAATCATTATTTTGCCAATTTGGTCAATTTTCTTGGGTCAGCTCTAAGAAATCAGAAACCGATTGTTTTGACAAAGGTCCATAGAGTTGACCTTTGGGATTCTTCCTGGTGTCACTTTGACTAGTTTCAACCCTATTAAAAGTCCTACAATAAGCTTAAATTAAAATTTTTAGCCCAAATTCTGCATCTTTATTATTTCAACAACAACAAAATGGAATTGAAGATACAAATTTATTGTTACAACATGATCAATTAGGCCAATGGTTAAATCCTGTTGATAGACGTGCACCTCCTCCGTCACCAAATGAAGTTAATGGAGTTGGAGGTTGTGGAAATTCAAATATATTAACTTCAAATTCTTCAGGTTTTCTTCAATAAATTATTTTTTGAGGGAATTATTCTGGAAAACCTGTTGTTTTTATTGAATTTCTTATTTGTTGGGAATCCATCAACTAACGAAAATTTCTTTTTTCTTCCTAACAATACTTTTTTTTTTCCTTTTTCAAGCAATAAATGGCAGCAATCCAATACCAATCGATTCAAATAATTTAACAATACCATCAACATCATTAACAATCCAATCTTCAAGTAGTAGTGGAGGTCCAATATCATTATTAGCAACATCATTACATTTAACTGGTTGTAAAGAACAACAACAACAAAGAGAAGAAAGATCTTCAAGTATAATTACAAATCTTTCAAATAATACTACAATTCCTCCAACAACAACAATATCGTCAATTTCATCAATTCCTGGTGGTTTAGGACATAATATGTCAATGAGAGTTCAAAGAACAAGACGTGATCCTAGTGATGTTATTGATGAGGTTTTTTTGAAAAAAAAAATTTTAAAATTTTTTTAAATGATAGGTTTTGGCAGAAAATTGTGCAACAATATTGTCTTCATCAAAACCTACAAATATTGTTGAAGATGAAAATAATAATTGTAATATTAGTAATAATAGTAATGAAAATGTATCAAGTGATGATGATGAATATAAATCATCATAAAAGTTTTTTTAATTATTATTCCACAGGTTTTTTTAGATTTTTGTCTATTTTATAGATTTTTGGAGAATTTTTTGGAATAATAATTATATAAGAAACCATAATATAGCGCAATATTAGAGAAAAACCAAATTTATTGCTTACAATTTTTAGAGCCATATTATTAACAAAAATTATAAAAATGACAAAATAAATTTATTAAAAAAAGAATGGATGAGTTTATTTATTTAATTAATGGTGGTGGGGAAGGTCCTCTCTCCTTGAGAAATTTTACTCATGAAAGTTTCAGCTTGAAATTTGAGCATCTACAATTTTTTTATTTTGTTTTTTCGATTTTGTTTGGGTCACCGGGGCAACCCTCTCAAAAAAAATTTTTTTTTCTCCAATGAATTCCTCTTTTCATTTTTGGAAATATGGCCACCTTTTCTTGCTTTTCGTCATCTTTGTTGTTGTTTAGGCTACCTTATTTTGTAGTAGTAAAATTTTGCCATAGAAAAAAGAATTTTTTGGGATGCTGTGATTTTGGGCCTATTCTTTAAATAATTTTACTATTTTTCTCAACAATTTTGAGAGTGAATAGGTGAGAATAAAGAAAGAAAAATGTTAAAATAAAATTTGTGTTTTGTTTATGATGCCAAAAATAAATGGAGAAATAAAAATAATATTTGTAATAATAAATATTCAATATTTAACAGGTTAGAGATTATTTTTAAAAAATTAAAAAAATATATTTTTAAGGTACAATTTTTCCAATAAATTCAATTGAAAGGAGAGCGCCAATATTAAAGTTAGTTTTGAAATATTTTTTTATTGAAAAAACGTACTTAAGTGATGCGCTAACAACAAACGAAACTTTGGAAGCTGGTAGAAATGCTTTTTTAATGAGCCATTTATTTGAGAGAATAAATTTGAAAAATCAACAGAGTGAGAAGACGATGAATGAGACAGGGAGAAATTCTTTGTTTTTTGAGGTTATGCTTTTTAAAAATTTTTGAAAATTTTCTTAAGGATTGCCTTTTATGGCCAAGGATGATGGAAAATCAAAATTTGATTGAAACAACAACTTTAACAAGCGGCGTTGAGGAAATATTGGGAAATACAACACAAGCAACAACTCAAGTTTCAAGTTTACTTTTTTAATTTTCTTTAATTTTTTTTTTAATTTTAAAGAAAATGTTTCATTATTAAATGATGATGAAAACGAAGCAACAAATCCATTTATTTATCCTCCAACAGAATTAACACCACAAAATATTGATAAAAATGATCAAGAAGGACAATACCCTTTATGGTTAAAAGTTGTTTTCTTTTGTGTTATAGGTGAGCGGAATTTTTAAAATTTTGAAAAATTTTTTTTAAAGGTTTTGGAGTTGCTTTCTTTTTATTAATGCTGTTAATTGGCCTTATAAATCGCTGTGAAAATGCAACAGATAATCCAAATAATGTAGAAGAAAATGTTGAAGAAATAACTAGACCGACAGGAAGCGAGGCTATCGAAGGAGGAAAAGGTTTAATTTTAAAAAAATTAATTTTTGAAAAATAAAAAAAAATTTTCCGTCATTTCTTCGCGCAATCGAGTTGTTCCAATAACAAGTGGAAGCATTGTTGTGGTAGAAGGACAACAACCGTCAACATCATTTGCAAGTTATCCAACAAATATTTCTTCTCCTCCAGGTGTTGTTACAACAACAACAATAACTTCTAATATTTAAAAATATGTTAAAGGGTATATTTAGAGATTTTTTTTTGTTTTTTTTAACAAAAGTTGGGAATTTTTGGGGGAATTTTTTCTTACTTTTTTTAAGAGAATTATTTTTGATATTTTTTTAATTTGTTTATTATAGCGGAAATTTGTCTTTTGTCTTTATTTTTTATTGTTTTTTTGTCTAAAAAATTTTTTCGGTTGGCCATCTCATCATTCAAGATCTTTTCTTATTTTTTCTTTTTATTTCTTTTTATTTTTTATTCAAATTTTTTTCTTTATTTTTATCTCAATATTAATGATTTGTATATAATATATATCTATCATTATCTCATTTTATAGTCAACAAAAAATTTTTCTCACGTTGGGGCATCTTTTCTTTTTTTTTTCCTATTTTTTTGAGTTTTTTTGGGTTTTTTCTTGGTTATATTGTTTCAAATATTTTTCTTTCAAAATCTGGGGATCGACATTTACATTATAATGGGGGAAGTTCTTTTAGAGATTAAAAAATAAATGTTCTTTTTTTATTCTTTTTAATTAAATATAAATATTTAAAAAGGAACAGCATTGTAATTTAATACTTTTAAAGGTTTTTTGTATGTTTTTTTGCTTTTCCTAGAAAGGTTTGGTGAAAGCAAAAAATTGAGAGATTTATTATTTTAAGGCCAAGAAATTTTTTAAATGTATTTTTAGACTTTCCTTTTTTTTATTTAAACAAATTTTTGTTTTTATTTTTCTGCGTAGGTGTTGATGCAGAGTTATTATTATATTTATGGGTTGTCGAGAAAAAGTGCGCCGCCGCCAAGATTTTTTTGTTGTTGTTGGGCCAAGATTTTTTAATATATTCTTTTCTTTAGGCCCTCATATCCATTGCAAAACAAGAAAAAAAGGAGGCTTTTCTCCCCTAATAATAATTTTTTTTCAAAAGCTTTCCACTTTATTTTTTTCTTTAGAAATTGCGATTATTTTTGTGAGAGATTTTTACAAGGTCTTTTTAAGTGGGTAATTTCCTTCTTCCCCTTGGTTGGATCTTATTTGGCATTTTTTTTCCTTTTTTTCTGAACAAACCCATCATTTACACGCATTCCTGTAACGGAAAGGTTGTGCTCTTTTCACAAACATAAATAAATATTTATGTATATGGTTACAAAGGGAGAGGACAAGCTTCTCATTTTTTGCTTTTTGTGGTTTTTTGCTTTTTAACCTAAAAATAAAAATATTTCTTAAGCGATAGCTTTTCTTTAAGAGGATGTCCTCATAATTTGCAAGATGTTCAGTTCCAGAATTTTTAAATTTTTTAGAATTTTTTTCTGTAGTTAGGTATAGGTATATAAATTTATAAGAATGGATTATATAAACAATTTTGTTCTTCGTTATCGTCAAAATCGAAAAATGCTTCTTGCCATCGTTTATGTTGCAATATTTCTGGATAATATGTTGTTGACAACAGTGGTTGGTTTTGAAAATTAAAATAACGCTTAAAAAACATAACGCCAAATTACTGTAAAATAATTTTGGATATTTTGTCTTATAAAATTTGTATTTTTTGGCTTGTTTTTCTAGAATATTCTTTCTCATTTTTTCTAGAATTTTCTTTATTTTATTAAAGGTACCAATAATTCCTGAATATTTGTTGCGTATTCAACATCCAAATTCAACTGATTTACTCCTAAATGATAAAATTGATGATTTACCATTAAGTGGAGAAGAATTACAATTTTACGAAAATCAAAGAAGAAAACGACAAGCATTGTCTTGGGACAGTCCAGATTGGGATGATAATGATTTTAATGGAAAGAAAGGATCGAGAAGAAAGTCAAAGGTTTGAACTATGTTAAGAAGATTATTTTTTCATTCTTTAAGGTAAAATCATCAAAAACTAAAGGAAATTCTATGCGAGCTCCATTTATTGAAAAACCTTTAGAGGATGACAATAAGGATTATGAAACACTTCCTGGAGGAATTATTGTTGGAGAAAATGTAAAGATTCTTTTAGATTTTATTTTAAGGACGAAAAGGGTGTAAACTTCTTCCATCAATGGGACGAAATGTCTCACTTTTCGATTTTTACTTTATTTTCATAGTTTTTCTTTTCTAACATTTCCTACTCTATTTCAGGAACAGAACAACAAATTAGATGACAATTTTTATATTCAACCATCTTTAAATCAAAAATCTTCAAAACTTAGGAATTACACTTTAAAGCAACAAAATTATCGTCTCCAAAAAGAACGTTTACGTCATGAAACTTTGGCAGATGAAAATGTCCATGTTGGATTGATGTTTGGTTCTAAAGCTTTAATTCAACTAATTACAAATCCGTTGTTAGTTTTTTAAAGAAATTTTTAGTTTCTTAAAAGTCTGCAAAATCGTCAAGTTTGCGTACATAATTTGCGGACTTTTGTAATTTTTTAAATTTAAATATATTTTTTTTCAATTCTAGGATTGGACCATTAACAAACAAGTAAGTTAAAGAATACTTTAATTTGCCTGGAATATTTTTCAATTTTAAAGGATTGGTTATACTGTGCCAATGTTTGGGGGTATGATAGTTTGTTCTGAAAAAGTTACATTTTTTATTTTTAAAGGGTTCATTATTTTATTCTTGTCAACTCTACTTTTTGCTTTTGGAAGTTCTTTTAGCTCGCTTTGGTTGGCTAGAGCTTTACAAGGTTTTGTTAAGATTCAAATTTTGTTTTTTATTTTTTCTGAAGGTGTTGGTTCTGCTTGCACCAGCACTTCTGGTAAAATTTCTGGAAATTTACAAAAATTTTTTTGTTTACCAAAAAGGTATGGGAATGCTAGCCCAAGCCTATCCAGACGATGCTGAACGTGGAAGTGCTATGGGTATTGCTTTGGGTGGATTAGCTTTGGGTGTACTTGTTGGTCCGCCTTATGGAGGGTAATTTAATTTTAAAGATTTTTGTAATTATTTTCAAACTTTTTAAAGTTTACTTTATCAATGGGCAGGCAAAGAACTTCCATTTATTTTACTTGCTTTGCTTGCATTATTTGATGGAAGTTTGTTTTTTAATTTTTTTATTAAAAGAAAATTATTTTTTTTTTCAAGCCGTTCAATTTTTATTATTACAACCAAAGATTGATAGAGGTGAACCTGAGGGTACAGCAATTTTAGAATTAATTAAAGATCCTTATATTGTTGTTGCTGCAGGTTTTTTTTAATATTCTAAAGAATTTACTAGAATGGAGAATCAAATTCTAGTAAATTGATGTTTCATGGAATTTTTGACATCTGTACATAACTTGAATAAATTTTTCTATTAGATATTCTAGGAAAATCTTATAGAATCAGTAGGCCGAACACTTTGGCCTACTGAATATCATAAAATAATTTGATTCCTTTAATTTAAAAAAAAAATTATAAATTTTGAGATTTTATTGTTTTTACATCTTTAAAGGTTCAATAACTATTGGAAATTTGGGTATTGCAATACTTGAACCTTCCCTTCCTCTTTGGATGATGGAAAGTTGGTCTGGTAAGGAAATTACTTTTTCTTTTTAAAAAAAATAATTTTATTTTTTAGCAACATCATTTGAAAGAGGAGCTGCTTTTCTTGTATAAAAATTTTGAAGAATTTTTTAAAAATTTTGTAATTCAGCCAGCTTCAATTTCTTATATGATTGGAACCAATATATTTGGCCCTTTAGCTCATAAAATTGGAAGGTTTATTTTTAATAAAGATGGGAACGAGTAGTTTTCTTTTACCCAAGAGACCATGCTTTGATTTAAAAAAATTTTCCCTAGATTTTTTCGTGGGCCAGGGTTTTTCCTGTATTCCAGTCTTAAGATTCTTCCTAGGTCAATGAATCGATCCGTCAAACACGGTTTTGATTTTCTGATCTTCTTGGGGTTTTCCTTGCCTCACTATGGAATTTTTTTAAATTTAAATTTATTTTATAAACAGATGGTTGAGCACTTTTATTGGAATTGTTGTAATTGGATTTTGTTTAATTTTGGTTTTTTTATATTTTCTTTCTAAACTTTGTTTTTTATCTTTGCAGATTCCTTCAGCAGAATCAATTTATGGACTTGTTTTACCTAATTTCTTTATGGGATTTTCAATAGGTTTTTAATAATTTAATTTCTTTTTTAAATTTAAAGGAATGATTGACGCTTCAATGTTTCCAATGATGGGTTATATTGTTGATATTCGTCATGTTGGTATGATTTTTTGTAATTAAAAAACCTTTTAAATAACATTTTCAAGGTGTTTATGGTTCAATTTATGCAATAGCTGATGCTGCGTTCTGTTTTGCTTTCTTCCTTGGGCCGTTCTTTAGTGGACCTCTCGTTAGATATGTTGGCTTCCCCACGTGAGTTTTTTAAATTTAAATAATCGCAAAACATAATGCCAATTATTTTTAAAATGGAGATTTCATAAGAAATTTCATAAAATGTCATTTCAAGTTTTTAGACAAAATGTCCAATCCATTTGGGGGGACAAAACGTCAAATCCATTGGGGGGGGCAAAACGTCCAACCCTGTTTTAGGGACAAACGTCCAACCCTGTTTTAGGGACAAACGTCCAATCCAGTATTAGAGACAAAATGCCCACTCCCCTCATTTGGACAAAATGTCCAAGCTTGTTTTGTGTCAAAATGTCCTTCCCGCATGTTAAAAAAGTAATTTAATTTTATTAAGAATGATGTATTTCATAGCAGCAATAAATTTTTGTTATGCTCCTTTAATGTTTTTTCTTCGTCATTTACCACCAATAAATGTACAAACTGAAGGAGAACAACAAACATTAACAACAAATAATAATTCAAATAGTTCAACTAGTCAACAAAAACAAATAATATTAAATACTTCGTTAATTTATGAAAAAATTGAAGGAATAAATTATCCACAACTTTTATATGGAAATGAACAAAAGCAAAAACAAATAAATGGTTTCAATTCTGTTTGGGATGATTGAAAAATGAAGAAACCATTTTTAAGAATTTTTTAAAATGCTCTCTAATTTCTTTTTGAATATTTTTTATTATATTTTGAACAGCAGATTTTAAATCCTGTTGAAAATTCATTCTCCACTCAAATATTTTCTTTTTTTTTGGTGTAGTGGGAAAATTCTTGATTTTCTTGACTAGACACAAGTGACAAATTTTTGAAAATCTAAAAAATTTTTGGCATTCTATTTTATGATTTAATGATTAGGTTTTGTGAGAATGCTTTTATTATGGTGGATAAATTTTTACGTTTTTATTTCTCTTTTCGTTTATAGTTTCTATAAACTTAATATTTTATTCGTTTTATTTAACAAATCATTTTTTATTTTAGACAAATTCTAAATATTCCAAAATTTAATTATGAGTCCGAAAAAAGCCAATTCAGAAGCCAAACCAGCGTCCAGTTCAGAAGCGAAAGTAGAGACCAGAGAAGCAAAAGCAGCGGCCGATTCGAAAGAAGTGAAGACAAATAAGAAGCGAAATAAGCGGAAAAATAATAAATCTAAACAAGCTGTAAAATTTGAGGTTACCTTTAACTTTTTGTAATTGTATGCTTGTTAATTTTGTAGGATAAAGCAGTGCAAGTTAAAATTGGTGTTGATTCTTCAAAAAAATCGTCACCTGAAGAGCAATCTCCAAAATCTGATTCTTCGGGTAGCAATAAGGTTTTTTAAATCTTTTTTCTGATTACATTTGTTTGATTCATTTTAGTCACCTCCCCAAAAAAAAGCTGTTAACCTTGGCGATCATGAGGAAAATTGCTTATTTAAAGAGATACTAGTTGAATGCATTGAAGAACAAAACCGGCGGGAGGTATTTTTATGTCTATTTATATTTTTAGCTTTTTTATTAATTTCCTATTTGAGATATTTTAGTATTAAGAATTTCTTAATTCAAATTATAATCATTAATATTTAGCAGACACATGTTACAATTACTAGAACTGAATTGAAAAATTGGCGTGGCATGGAGGAAGAATATAACAAATTGAAAAAATTTAGAGTATAAATTTTGTTTTAGCCATTTTTATTTTTATTTAAGTTTCTTGTGAAAATCGATGATGTTATGCTACACGGTATGGAGGAGTTAATGAAAAATGATGCAGAACATTTTTATAAAAAAATTGGAGAATTACTTGAGGAAGAGCTCAATTTTACTTTAGTCAAAAGAAAGAAGAAGAATGCATCTGCCGAAGAAAAGATTTTTTCTGAAAAGATTTTTTAAGTATTTTAAATGTTTTGTTTGTTAGATTTTTGTTAGTTGACCAAATATATATGTAATCTCATTTAAAAAAAAGATTGTAATTTCATTATTCGCAAGATATATATCCCTGACTTCCAATTTTTTTTGTTGATACAAAAATTGTTTTAATTTATTTTTTCTTTTTAAATTGATATAAAAAATTTGATTTTATGAAATTTTTTAATCTATAGATTTTTTCAAATCTTCTTATTTTTTTTCAAAGTTTTCTCATTCTTTCAATCTTTTCTTAAAATAACTAGTAATAATGAACAAATAAATATTTTAAGAGTTATGTATAATTTGACAGCATATGTATTATTGCGGGACAAATGAAGAAGAAAAGAACTTTAAAAATAAGTTTTGCAAGAACTTGGAAAACATGCAAAGATGTGACCCAAATATTTTCTACAAAAGGTAGTAAGTACAAATCTTGTAAAGTTGGACAAGTTCTAATTTGGTATTATTTTTCTTTATGTAACAGATCAAGTTTATTTTTTAGGGTTGACATAAATAGAAGATTGTAAATTCGGATGGAGATGGTCAAATAAATATTGGAAAAAGTACGATGTGCTCTCTGATGAAACCAGTTCCTGAAAAATGTGATCTGATGAGACTGGTTTTTGAAATGTTGGAACAGGAGGAAGTTCGCAAGGTTTTTATTTTTGTTTAAAGGGGGTCAAAGGGTGTTATACGTCCATTCCTATTCAATTTCCAAGATGACACTTATCAGCATAACGGCCATCGTCGAATCATGTCTTACCGTCCTTTACCTTTTTTCTTCCTTTTCGTCTCAGTTTTTTACTATAAAGTCACGTTCTCCATTTTTCATGACCTTTTAACATCGCGCGGCTTTCTTTTTCTCTTGCGACTTTGCCTAAAGAGAACTTTTTAAAAAATTTTGGCGCCTCAATTTCTGCACATATAAATATATTTTGGAGAGATTTGGACATTGTATTTGTTCATTTTCTTCTTTTTTCTACCGCACTTTTCTCATTGTAGCATACACTTAATGGTCAATTCCTCCTTCAAAGTTCTCGTTCTTCGGCGATGACTACAACGGTCACTTTACTTCAATCACTTTAAATTTTTTTTGCCTATTTCTTTAAAAATTTGACATAATCCTTAAATATTAAAAAATATGGCCACAATTTTTTCTTCTAAAATCAACGCTTCAAATTTATTTTTCATCGGAACATGGTCATACTGCAGCTTTCATCAAAAAATAATTTTGATCAAAAATTTTTTGTTTCTCCGCTTCAACTGCCGAAAAATTTTATTTCCTTTTCCTTGTATTCATCAAAGAAAGGCTTTATTTATTGTCATCATTCTCCATTCTTTTTTAAAGACAAATTAACTTCAATTTTTTATCCCAAACGTGTTTAGTTTTATTATTGTTGTGTTGGCATTTTAACAAAAAAAAACTCTTCATTTTCCTCACCAAAATGTTTTTATTTCTTCTTTGCCTTTTTTGGGAGAATATTTAGCGACATATTTTTATTTTACAATTTTTATCTTCCATTTTGAAACAATTTTTCCTAATTCTATAGTGTTCACGCGTGTTTATGTAAACACATTTCATTGAATATTTTTATTCATTATTTTCCTTCAAAAATTTTCTTTAAAAATGACTTAAAATAACTCAAATATAATTATTTAATATTTTCCAAGCCTTAATTCGCTAAAATAAATCAACTACTCGTTGGTGGAATCGAACCTGTGCCGTCTCATTTTTGTAAAAATTTGTTTTTTTCTGCTGAGCGGCAACAGCGGTGACGTCTTCGCGCATTCTTTTAATTTAAGCGAAAATAAGGAGGGGAAAAAATTAGCGGCGATATTTTGTGCAAAAATGGCAAGGCAATCATCTATGGGGCAAAAATGTTTTTGTTGTCGTGAGCTGGCAATCGGGGAAGAAAAATTAAAAAAAAAAGCTTCTTTATTTAACGTGAAGAAAAACTAGTAGTTATTCCAGTTGTGATTCTTTTTTCTTCTCTTCCCTTTTTTGGAAGAATTTTTTGGCTATATTTTTGACGTTGTTGATGACAGCGCGGCAACAAACAAGAAAAAAAAATCACGCCGCGCCGCGCTGAAAAATAAAAATAAATAGATGAAAATGGCAATTGGAAAGAAGAAAAATAGATAAAGGAAAAGAATGGATGATTATACTAGCGTCAAAAAATATTTTTTAATAAAATACTCTGGCTTTGTATGGTTGTAAAGGTGTCTCTGCAAGCACGTTGAGATGAGTCAATTTATTTAAAAATTAATGCGTTTGAACGTTCTTAAGTAACTTGTCTAGTTGTTTTGTAGTTTTCTTCCGTTTTGGTTGTTGTCCGAATTATCTCCTGATTTGGCCCTAAATCGCCCATAAAACTAAAAATAGGCCTAAATCCTTTTATTATTTTTCTTAAATTTTAATTTTGTTTTTTGATCGATTTAAACGGCAACTAGTATTTTTTCTTCTTTTCGCTCTTCCATCAACATTTAAAATCAACCCCATCAGTGCCAGTCTGCGCCTTTCTTTTTCTTTATTCTTTCTCCCCAAACATTTTCACATTGGTGTGCCATTACTTTCATCTTCTAAAACTCTCCTCTTATTTTTTTTCTTCTCCCCCTTCTTTTTTTTTCACACTTTGTATGCACAGGGAGGGCATTTCTTCTCTTCTTTTGTATTTATAAAATGATCAGCTTTCCCGCACAAAATAGGCGGGAAATTTCTTTTTTGCAAAAATTTAATGACAACAATATTGCCTGCCAATGTGAATTTAAAAATTTTTATTTTTGCTTTCTTTATTTCCCATTCTATTGAAAATGTCCGCAAGTTTTGTCCGCAAATCACAAAAATGTTTTTCTTAAAAATTTTTTTTTAATTATTCGGCTTAATCAAATGTGCCATAGAAATTAGAAAAGTCATCAAAAAATTGTTGCTCCAAGGCATTTTGCTTCAAGGCATTTTACCTATTTTTGTTTTGTCTGACCAACAAACAAGTATGAAAAAAAGGCATAAATTGCGCGCGCTTTTTATGATTCTTTGAATTTGCAAATTAAAGAGAGAATAAGTAGTTAGTGGTTGTTGCTTTTGTTGTTGTTATTGTTGCTTTTCTTATAATTCTATTTTTAATTTTTAATTGGTTTTCGAATTGCGTATTTTAAAAAGTCAAAAGTTGCAAAACTTTTTTGGAGATTTTTATTTTTTTAAACTTATACTAGACATTTGATCCCCTTTAGAAAATTCAACTAGAAAAGGTCATAATTCTGTCTGCCCTCTCGAAATAATGAATTTTTGTCTGGGTCATTTGCTGAGTAATATTCGTCAAAATTTGGCATTTTCTTATCTCACTCTCTAATGATTAAGTATCTTCATAGAAAAATAAAAATGTGTTCGTCTCCTTTTCGTTCTGCGCTGGCCATGATTTCATGCTGTTACATTCCCTCAGAAACTTTTTTCCATGACCGCCTCTTGCTTTGGCCCCAAAAGGAATGGCAATTTTTCTGTGATAGACAAAAAGTTTTTTTTTATTTTTATTCTCATTGCATATCTTGCTCTATTCATTTGCGCATATTCCCTTAGGGCATTTTCCCCAAAAATTGCGCCCAATTCTAGTAAAAAATTTTTTATTTTAGAGATGGGACTTTGCGCGCCACAAATATAGCGTAAATATTTAGTTGCCATTCTTTTCTTATATTTTTTATTTTGCCGTTCCTTTAATAAAAAATTTTTTATTTTTCTTAATTTTTTCTTCATTTTCTAATGGAGCCTTAATAAGGAAAAATTCCCAAAAAAATTTTTTCAAAATTTCTCAAAATTTATTTTAATTTTTTGCAGGATTATTATTTAATAGTGAAATTAATTATATTTTTGATGTATGCCTTTCAACGTTATGATCCTTCCCTTCCACGAACTGTTTGTTCATTTAAAGGTTTTTTAAATTGTTTTCTCATTAAAAAAAAATTTTTTTTTAAAATTTAAGGCAATCAAAAATTAATATTTGAAGGATATCGTTATAATATTCATCATATTGTGCCTTCAAAAGGTGTAAAAACTTGGAGATGTGTTTGTGCTAAAAAATTGAATGGGTAAAATTTTTTTAAAAATTTTTTAGAATTTTTGACTGAAAAATTTTTTACTACAATTTTTTACAGAACACGTTCTTGGTGTAAAGGAAGAGCAGAAACTTGTGATAACGATGGACATGGGATTTCTAAAGGAGAGCATAATCATCCACCAGAGCATGAAGTAATTTTTATTTGAAAAGAAATTTTTTTTAATTTTTCAAAAAATTTTTTGCAGGTTGCTGAACTTGAATATTTTAAGGTTTTTTTTTAATTTTTAAAAATTTGATTAAAAACTTCTTTTAGAGTCAATTAATTCTTGCTGCAATAGAATGTCCTCAAGCTAATTTAAATGAATTAATAGATGAAGCAGGTTCTTTAATGATGACTGGAGGTTCAAATTTTGGAAATCGTGAATCATTGAAAAAGTGAGGAAGTTTTAATTTTTTAAAAAATTTTTTTGGGGGTTTTGAATTTCTGGGATTTAGAAATTTCTAAAAAAAATTAGAAATTCCAAAAAAATTTTTTTAATTTTTTAAGATCATTAGCTGGTGCCCGAAAACAAGCAGAAAATGGTGGATTTAAATTAAAATGTTATAAAAATATTTGTTACAACAAAACAACAACAATACGAAATAAAAATATTGTTGAAATAAATAAAGATGTAAAAGAAGCAAAAAGTTATAATATAAATGATATATTAAATAAAAAAATAATTTTTGAAAATTGTAAAAAAATGAAGACATCACCAATATTTTCATCATCATCATTTTGTTCTTCATCATCATCTCCATTATTTAATAATAATAATAAATTGTCTTCAAATTCATCATCATTTTCTTCTTCTTCATATTCTTCACCTCCAAATAATTTTTTTTCTTCTTCGTCTTTTTTGGATTCTTCCTTTGGTTCTTCATCATCTTCAGGAAATTGCAGCAACAATATTTCATTTAAAGATTCGCCTTATTTTAATTTTAATTCTTCATCTTCATTTTCATCATCCTCGTTTTCTTCACCTTCAAATGCTTTTTTAATGGCAATAATTGCTGCAGCAACAAATTCTTCAAATTTTACAAAAAATATTAATATAAATGAAAATAAACAACAATTAATACAAACTCCAATATTTAAAAAAGAGGAAGAAGAAGAAAAAAGAAAACATCAAATTTTATTGAAAAAGAAGGAAAGAATTAATTTTGTTTTTAATAGGTAAAAAATTAAAATTTTTTTCTGAAATTTTTTTTAAAATTTTTTTAAGACTTTCAAAGAAGGCGGCAGCTGCTGCTTCTACTAATAATTCTTTAAATGGAATTCCAAATGAAATAGAAATTAAACAACAACAAAAAGAAAATTTAAAAGAACATGAAGAAAATGATAAAAATAATTGGTAAAAAAATTTTTTTTTAAATAAAAAAAAAATTTTTTTTTTCAGTAAAGAATTTGGAACACAAACAGAAGAAACATGCACTATTAATGAAGATGTTGACAAAAATAAAAATGGCGAAAAATTGTCAAATTTAATTCGAGTTTGTTGTTGTGAAGATAAACAAAAATGTACAGAAGGGTATTTTTTTGAAATTTTTTAAAAATTTTTTTGACATTTTCTTTTAAAGTAGACGCCAAAAACGTAAATTATTAACACCAAGAATGCATGGAAATGGTGGTTGTGGTGATTTGTTATTAATTGATAAAGAAGATTTTTAAATTAAAAAGTTTTATAAAAAAATATTTTCACTTAAAAAAATTGTTCCCTTGACCTTATTTATGTAAATTTTATTTATTTTTGAATTTTATTTTAAAAAATTTTAATTAATTTATTTTGCCGGTTTATTTATTTAATAATTGGAAAAAATTTGTTAAATAATGCTTTTATTTTTTTTTTATTTTATATTTTTCCGTTAATAGCGGATATTTTATATTTCTTGTTGATTAAAAGAACATTTTTAATTTAATTTAAAAAATTAAAAAATATTATTTCTTAATTTATTAATGGAATCTTGGTCAATTAATTTAAACAATTTTATTAAAAGAGGCGATTATTTGAATTTATTTGGTGTGGATTTGGATTTTTTAAATAAATTTTATAATTTATGGTTTTCAGGTTTGAAACAATTATTCAGATATTTTAATTTCTTTTTTTAGTTAATTATTTTTGAAATAATAAATATAATTGAAAAAATAATATTGGATGATGCTTGAAATTTGGATGGTTTTAACATCAAATTTTACAATAATGGTGAATAGTTGGAATTCAAAGGCTCTCTTGGATATGTTAAAGGTTCTTTTTTATTTTTTTAAAACTTTTTTGAGTGTCTTCCCTGATTCTTTTCTGTTTTCTATGTTTTGTGTTTCTTTTTGAATTGACCCCGTCTCTTTTTCTAAATTATATATAAATTTAATTGTTAACTGACTGAATTGTTTAGTGACTTTTTGATCAATTTATATAAATTGGTCAGTCTTTTTGGGCCAAGATTATAACATTCTTCTTTCCCCCTCTAAAATTCTTTCAAATAAAAGGTAAAAAAAGGAGAAGAGAAAACAAAAATAGAAAAAGAAAAGGCATTTCATTTATTTATTTTTGTGTGGGGGGTTATTGTATGCGCGGATACTTTAAAATACAATTTAGAAAAGAGAAAAGGAAAACAAAAGATTTAGGGAGAGTTGTTGTTATTGTATTAAAAATAATACAAGTTTTGACCCTTTTTGTGACCACCACAAGAAGAGAAAAATTCTTGTTGTTGTTGAGTTAATTTTATTTTTAGGTTAGTCTCTTTTATTTGTCTTTTTTTCTGGCCTTTTCTTCTTTTGTTTTTAAGAAAAAAATTAGGTGAGGCCTTTTTAAAAAATCGTGTCGTGTCCTATGTTGACCACCAACTATTAACTTTTTTTATATTTTTCTTTTCATCGATCTGAATGTTGATTAAAAACAACTAAAAATTATTTTTGTTCAGAGTCCGAATCCACTTAATGGAAAAATGTACTTGTTTTAGTTAAAAAACTTTTTTCTAAAACTGAGAATTTTTTAAATAGGCTTAAAAATATTTTTAACAAGTTTTTTAACTTTAAAATTAGTTCAGAAAAATTTTTACCCCAAAAGGATTCGAACTTTGCCGAACTTGCCTTCGAACTTGCCTTCATTTCGAAACTTGAACTTGATTCGAACTTGCCTTCATTTATTAATTTTCCAAACCTAAGACGATTGCACTTAGCCATGGATTAAAAAATTTAAAAAAATTTCTTTTTAGTTGTAGAATTCCAATGAAAATAAAATGTTTTCAATTCTTCAACAACAACCAAAATGTCTTTTTTATTTTGTTTTGTTTATTTTCAACAATATTTTGTCAACTTGTAAAAATTGAAAATTGCAATCCAAACCAATTTAAAACGACAAAACATCCAACTTTAAATAATTCTTATTTTTTCTGCAATGAAGATGGAAATTTGGAAAAACATGAATGTCCGGATGAGAAAATATTTAATGTTAATATTTTGGAATGTGAAACTATTGGAAATGGGGAAGTTCAAAGTGAAGGATTAATTACTCCACAGAGTTCCAAGGTTAGAGAAAATTTTATTTTTGAGGTAAAAATCTTTTAAAATTGTGTAGAAACAAAAACAAGGCGCAACCACTACTACAACCAATTCAAATCCAAATCAAACAAATACTGATGAAGAAAATGTATTGAAAGAACCTCAATTTCAAGCTCCAGGTTTTTTTTAATTAAAAATTTTAAAGTCTAAAAACCGATTTTAATAGATGACATTTGTGCTGGCGCAACTCCATTGACTAAACTTGGAGCACCTGTGGTAAAGATTTTTTCAAGACATTTTATCCCATATAATATTTTAGATGTGTAATCCAAGCATTTCAAGTTGTCCTGATGGTTTGTTGCTTTTTTATATTTTGAGTAAATTTCTATCTCCTCAGGTTTTCTTTGCACTTTACATCAAAGAACTGGCACTTCTTATTGTTGTCAAGCTTCAATTATTGATTCTGGACCCGAAGGAAATATTCCATTATGTTCTGGTTTACAAGTTACATTTTTTGAAACAATTACTGGATTACCAAAAACTTGTTCTTTAACATCACCTTCTGGTTGTCCAACAGGGTTTGGATGTAATTTGGTTGATGGATCGTTTACTCGTTGTTGTGGAAGAGATTTTGGATGTCCGGCAAATTCTGGTTAATTTTTTAAAGAATTTTTTCTAATTTTATTATTTTAACAATTAAGCTGGTTTTGTTCATCCAACAACTGGCTCACATGTTCAATGTAATTCTGCTGATCCACTTTCGTGTCCTAATGGATTTATTTGTACTCAGGTTTTCATGAATTTTTTAATTTTAAATTTTTTTTTAAAGTCTTCAATGTTTAACACTGGAATTTGTTGTTCTGACACTTCAAATGCTCCAATAGATGTTTGTGGGGGCGAATCACCTTTGCCTAGGCCAAATCCTTGTTCTGCCTCTGACCCATGCCCTATGGGATATTCATGTAGAAATGGGCGTTGCTGTCCAAGCAAAGGTTTTTTTTTGACTCTAATGGACTTAGAGACTAAAATTTTATTTTAAAAGGGGTTTGTCCAGTTGGTTCACCTCTTGGTGGAGTAACATCTTGTTCAGCTAATGGCAATCCATGCCCAAATAATTTTCAATGTGTAACGAATAATGGACATCAATATTGCTGTCCTTCTCCTGGTTTGGAATTTTTAAATATTTTTCATAATTTTTCTCTAGAACATGTTTGTTCTTTACCTAATGATTCTGGTATTGCCTGCCCAGCACGTGTTGTATCTCCAATTGCTCGTTTTTATTTTGATTCAACAACTGGCTCTTGTAGAACATTTCAATTTACACAATGTGGAGGAAATGCAAATAATTTTGATTCTCTTGAACAATGTGAAGGTTTTTGTTTAGAATCACAATGTCCTGAAGGAGGTTAATTTTTTTTTTGAGAGAAAGAAAAAATTTTTTGAAAAAATTTTTTTTTAAAAGGTACTGGATTACGTGCTGGCCCAGCTTTAGCGCGTTGTAGTCCTGGTGAACAAAATGGCGCAAGATTAGCAGATACTTGCCCAGCACATTTTGTTTGTGTTCAACCACTTTTTGGTCAACACAATTTTGTTTGTTGTAGTAGTCCAGGTTTTCTTTTTAAATTTTAAAAAAAAAATGTTTTTTAACAATTTTTTAGAACAAGTTTGTCGTGAACCTGTTGCTGCTGGAGTTCCTTGTTTTGGACCTTTTTTGACGATTCAACGTTTTCAATTTAATCAAAATAAAGGACAATGTGAAGCTTTTCAATATTACGGGTGTGGAGGTACTGGAAATAATTTTATTACAAGAAGTCAATGCGAAATGCAGTGTGTGCCATCCGTGCAGAGCGGTTTGTTATTTTGATTAAATTTAAAATTAAAAAATCGCGAAAATGTGCATAACGCCAAAAAAAACCTATTAATGCCAAAATAATGTCGATTTACAAAATGCCAAAAGCATAAAATGTCTAAAATGAAACGCATAAGTACAAAATGCCAAAATACAAATCGCCAAATTTTTTAAATTTTAGCATGTAATGGTGTTGCTCCTCTAAACGATGCTGGTGACTACGTTCAACGTTGTAATGATAATTCTCAATGTCCTATTGGAAGTTGGTGTAATCAAAGAAGTTATTGTTGTCCTCATGGTGAAACTGCTTGTACAAGTCAAAAAAGTATTGGACATACTTGTTTAAGTCAAAGGCCTGGAACTTTTTGGTATATATCGATTTCTTAACTATTTTAATAAAAAAAAATTATTGTAAAGGTATTATGATAGTGATACAGATTCTTGTCTTCCATTTGAATATTCTGGTTGTGGAGGAACACCAAATCGTTTTGCTGAACGTGAAGCTTGTGAATATATGTGTTTAAATAAACAACAACAAAATTTAAATAATGATGAAGAATGTCCACGTGGTATGGCACCTTTTTTAACATCATCAACAAATGGAGGAGGAGGAGGAAATAGTAAAATACAAAGATGTCAGCCACCTAATTGTAAGATTTTTTTGAAGAACTTTTTTTTTTATTAGACAATATTTTTTAGTAAATGGAATTGCAAGTTCTTCAAAAAAATGTCCAGAAGGTTCTTCATGTGTTCAATCAATAAATAATAAAAATAATCAACAAAAATGGATATGTTGTATTTCTGTAGCGCAATGTCCTAATGGTGGGTAAAATTAGAACAGAACATAGAACAAATAAAATTTTTTTTTAATAAATTTAAGGAAGAAATGCTTATTTAATACCAAATTCTGATTCTATAGTAGCTTGTGTACCTGAAGCTTTTGGAAAAGAAGATGGAGAAGAAGAAAATTATAATAATAATAACTTTAATTGTCCAACAAAATATCAATGTATGCAATCTGCTAATGTACCTGGTTTTTATATGTGTTGTTCTTCTAATAATTATAATAATAATGGTGGTGGTGGAAGTTCTATGTAAGAAAAACTTTGATTTTAATTTTTCAAAAATTTTCTCTTTTAAAGATCAAAAATTGGTTCATTCACTTCTGCTGTTGTTAGCGCTGTTTCTGCAGCTAAAAAGCGTGCAATGTCTTCATTGCTTGCAAATTTAAATGCTGTACATGCAGCACAACAGCAACAACAAAAACAATATTCTATGTTAAAATGTCCAAGTGGATTATTATCAAATGGAGCTAAATGTGTTGTTAATCAAATACAGGCTTGCCCTATAGGATATATTTGTATTGGTGATAATAATATAGCTTCGGGTGGGAAAGGTGTTTGTTGTAAAGCACAGCCAAAATGTACAAGAAAAGGGCGAAAACCTGTTTATATTGCGCCTAAACAGGTTTTAATTTTTTTTAATTCATTTATAAAATGGGACATTTTGTCCCATTAGAAATTTTTTTATTTAAAAAAATTTTTTTTTCAAGGTTTTAACTTGTGGTGATGAAGAAGCTGGTTGTCCAGAAGGTTCTCGTTGTTCTCGTTCTACTTTACCTGGAATTCATATTTGTTGTATGCCAAGAGATAGTTCTACAGCTATTGGTTATATTACTGCAAGTAGTTCGTCATCATCTTCCTCTTCTTCAAATTCTGATAGAAGAACAATTCGAAGACCAGAATCTTCTCTTTCTTCATCTTCAACTTTTTCACATGTTCCCAAAATTGTTCCAAAATGTGCAAAAGATGGAGCTTTGCCATTTTTTGCTTTAGGAAGTCGAGGTTTATTTAAAAATAAACGAATAAAGTTCGTCTTTAATTTTTTAGTTCCACAACAATGCACAGCAGATAGAGATGATGAATGTCCAGAAGAATTTGAATGTGAAATGGGGACTGATGAACAATTTGTAAGAGTTAACGTTTCTTAAATAATATCAATCTTTTAAAGTATTGTTGTCCAGCGTGGGATAGATGTCCAGCAGGTGCTTCTCCATTTTTTGTTGAAGGTTCTCGTAAGCCTTTAGGTTGTAATTGGATGGCAAATAATTGTCCTGAAGGATATACGTTAGTAAATAAAAATTTTTTTTTGAATTTATTTTTTCTAAAGTTGTGAAGGTTCAAAGGACCGTGCCATTTGTTGTCGAATGCGTGCCAATAAATTACAATGTCCAAATGGTCGTTCACCTTATCTTTATGGAAAACGTCCAGTTGTTTGTCATTCAACAAGTAATAAAAGAATATGCCCTACAGGATTTGAATGTACACCTTCACAAAATGGTGGTGGACAAAGATTGTGTTGTTCAACGTTTGTACTTTTGAAAATTATTTTTCTAAAAAAAATTTTTTAGACCAGAAAATCATGCACCAGAATGTGTTGCTGGTTATGGATATCTTGATCCTTGTAAAAGAATTTAAAATTTTTTTTTAATTTTTGTTTTTAGCTACTGGTAGAAATCAAATTTGTGATCCAACGCTTGAGGTTTGAATTTTTTTTATTATTTTTAATAAAAATTAAAGACTTGTCCTCTCGGTTATCGTTGTAAACGTTCAACACTTGCAAATACACATGTTTGTTGTTCTTTACCTTTGGATAATCGTTATGATGGTTTTTGCCCTCCTGGACAAATTCCGTATACTGGACAACAACAAAATGCTGGTTCAGATGATTTTATTACTCCACCAAATTGTCATCAAGCATTAAATCCTTGCCCTAATATAATTAATGGACCACCATATCAATGTATTTATTCAACTGAAAAGCAAGATTCTTTTTGTTGTGCTTCTGTTGATTCTGCTCATCGTTTTGGAAATTATTTTAATAACAATAATAAATTGAATAATATTGCAGCATTTCCTCCACGTGGTAATAATAATTTAATTTCAATGGTTGCACTTACTAATGGAGGTGGAGGGGGAAGTCAAAATCAACAGCTACAGCAACAACAAATGCAGCAATGGTTACAACAGCAACAACAACATTGGCAACAACAATTTCATCATAGAAATTCTGCTACTGCCGCAGCAGCACAACAAGCATCACAACTTGCAGCACAACAGGCAGCTGCTTTACAAGCTTCACAAGTTGCTGCTCAACAACAACTCGCTGCACAACAACAAGCAGCTGCTTCTCAACAAGTTTCTCAACAACAACAACAAGCTGGTTGTGGCGATAGACTCGAAAATAGCGATACAATTATGGCACAACAAATAGCGGCTGCCAACCAAATGATGCAACTTCAAAATAATGGTGGAAGTTATCAGCAACAGCAGCAACAACAATTGCAGCAAAATATGCAATCGCAAGGAGGAGGACAAGGACAATATAATCAACAGTTAACACAACAAAAACAACCACAACAAAATAATAATCCTTATTCTCAAGCAGCAGTTTCTGCAGCAGAAAAATTAGCTTCAGCAGCTTTACATTCAATTTATGCAAATTATGGAATGTCTTCAACTTCAACAAATAATTTTGCTAATAAATCAGAAAGAAGCAACAATTCTTCATCGTCTTCATCATTATTTGTAGCAAGTTGTCCTCCTTGGAGCCGTCCACTCTTAGATTCGTCAATTGGTTTAGGTCGTTCTTGTTCAACTTGGATAAGATGTCCTGCTGGTTTTACTTGTTATTCAAACTTCCCTGATGGACGAAATGCTCATTGTTGTACAACAGTTCCTTTAGATAATCGTATTGTATTTAAGGCTAATACTGCTGCGGTTTTGGCTGATGGTAAAGATTTGATTTTTTTTGAAATTTTTTTTTTGAATTTTCTAGAACAACAACAATACCCACAATTTAATTCACAATATTCAACACAAACTAATAATAATGGAACATTAAATATTTCGACAACTTCCACTGGTATAGGTAAATGCCCATCTAATATGATTAATATTGGTGGACTTTGTAAGCGAAGTGAGTTTTTAACTTCTAAAAATTTCAAAGAAAAATTAATATATTTTAAAGTGTTCTTCATTGGCCAGCCAGGATGTGAGACAGACCAACAATGTGCAGCACGTTCAAATGGTACAGTCTGTACAAGAGGTTATTGTGCTTGTCCACCTCCTCTTCTCATCCATGAATCTCGCTGTGTTCTTCAATGCCCTGAGGCTATGTTGACAATTGCTGGGCGTTGCTATGATTTGGGTTCAATTGTCTTTATGGATTCTGTCGACAACAGAGAAAATGGGACAATAGGAGGGTTTTGTTTAGCTTCAGTTGTACCAAAAGAACAATGTAATGTTTCAAATTCTTATTGTAGTGAAAAAAGTTTAACTTGTCAATGTACGCCAGGATATGAATTGAGAATTAATGATATTAATAATCGAACAGAAAAGGTTTTATAAAAGGGGTTGATCTTCTTTAAAATATTTTTTTATTTTAAGGGACTTTGTATGGAAGTTGAAGGAAGTCGTTTTCAAGGAAATGCTTCAACTAAACGTTTATTTGATTTTGCACATGATGAAGAAATTGAACAATTTGAAGAAGAAAAAGTATTTTTTAAAAATAAAAATGAGGATGCTCCATCATTTTATGAAATTGAATTTTCAAATGATTTAATGGAAGAGGATAACAAAAATAATTTAACTAATAAAATTGAAGAAACAACAACACAAATAATAGAAATTGATGAAATTGAAGAAAAAATGGAATTTGAGGAAGAAAAAAAGGAAGATGAAGAGAAGGAAGGGAAAAATGAAGAGAAGGATGAGAAAAATGAAGATAAGGATGAGAAAAATGAAGAGAAGGATGAGAAAAATGAAGAGAAGGAAGAAGATGATGAGAAGAAGGATGAGGAAGAAAATAAGGAAGAGAAGGATGAAAAAGATGAGAAGAAGGAAGGTAAAGGAGAAAATGAAGAGAAGGAAGAGAAGAGAAAGGAAAAGAAGAATAAAATAAAAAAGGGTTCTTCAACAGAGAAAAATGAAAAAAATATTAAAAAAGAAGAAAAACAAAAATTATTAAATTTATTAAAAGTTGTTGAAAAAGATCAAACATTACAACAACAACAGAAAAATAGAAAAGAAGATTTAAAACAACAACAAGAAGAAGAAAACCAAAAAGAAAAACAAATACTTTTTCAGTCAGATGATTGAAAAGGATTTGAATATAAATTATTATTGTTTTTTTAATGAAGAATATTTATTACTAACAAAAATTTAATTTACTAACAAAAATCAATAAAAAAATATTTTAATGAAGAAAAACAAAAATTTTAAACAAAACAATGCAAAATTTGAAAGACGAAGACAAAATGGAGGTGAAGGTAATATGTTTTTTCAGAATTTTTTTTTCTCTAAATCAAGTAGTCGGTGGTTGTTGTGGTGGTTGTTGTTGTTCTTCTCCACTTCCTTCATGTTGTCCACCTCCACCACCGGCTTCTGTTTGTACATTTTCTGTTAGTGGTATTTGTCTAATCGTTCCTTCTCCTGTTTTTGCTTCTTGTTTAAGTAAACCAGTAGATGAATTTCCATTGGTTGAGGGTTGTAAAGGAGGTGTTGGTCGTCTGAATTGGCTAAAAATCGCCAACACGCGATTTTATAAATAAAATATTTTTTTAAAAAATACTAGGGATTTTTTAAAAATTTTATCAGAAAAAATCAGTTTTAGTGGCTAGAACTACTAAGTCTTTTCTATATTCTAAAAATAATTTTTTAGGCATCTCAGTTTAAGTTTCATCTGTCTCAACATACCCAGGAATTAAAGGCCATGGTGAAAGTCCACTATAAGATCCACCACCAGTTTGGCTATTTAGAGGTCCATAAGGCCCGTAAGGACTAGCAACGCTTTCGCTACCACCATAAGTTCCAGCAAAAACACCAGCGTTTACTCCGTAGCCTGTAGGGATTTAAGGAAAGATTTAAAAAATTGTGAGACTCTAGTGAGACTCTAGTGTTCCTGAAAGTTCAGAAACTTCGATCTTTCTTCTCTCATACCATAATTAGTCGAAACTCTTCCCGGAAATGATGGAGCCGGTTGTTGCTGTTGAGGTGGTTGGCCAAAAGGAATTCCTAAAAAACCTCCAGCTCCTTCCCTAGGTGTTCTTGCACCACTACTATCATTTGTGTTGTCACGTTGTGCAAGCATTTGAGCAAATGAGCGAACTAATGCCAATGAAAGTTGAGCAATAAGTTCATTAAGTGGAGAAGAATTGTCTCTTTGTTGTTGTTGTGGAAGCATTTGTTGTTGTTGTTGAGGCCATCCAGCATAAAAAGTTAAAGGTTGTGATTGTTGTTGTTGTTGAAATGCTGAACGTGGATTTCCTCCAATTAAATTTAAATTTCCTCCATTTCCATCTGTTGAATATGAAATTCCTGATGATGCTGGTTGTTGAGCAAATGGCCAAAGAGTATTTGAACCATATGGAACAATTAATTGTTGGGGAAGAAATGGTTGTTGTTGTTGTGGATGTGGTGGTTGATTTAAATAATTTGGTGTTAAAACTATTGTTTTTAAATTTAAAAATTTTTTGAAAATCTTTTTCGACACCTGAATAATATGGAGAATTTTGATGGCCTCCATTTGATGGCCATTGAAGTTGATTGTATAAAGGGGCACTTCCCATAGGGAAAATTTGGCCAAAAATTGATGAAATAAAAAATATTAAAATTATTAATAACAAAATTGACATTTTTGTCTAAAATAAATTTTTTTTAATGAAAGGGAGAGAGAGAATTTTTGCTAAAAACTAAAAAAATTTGGACTATCACCAACAAAGTTGTAAAAAAGATTAAATTATCTATTTAATCAATGACGATAATTTTACTATTTTAATCCTTTTAGTTTTCTCTTTGATGAATCAAAAACAAAATTTAAGTCTAGTGGCCTAAATTTTTACGTTTATTGAGAGCGAAAAAGATAAATAATTTATACAAATCTTCACTCACTTTCCAAAATTGTTACTGTTTGTTATAGTGTTGGAAAATGAGACTCAAATAGCCCTTTCATTTTGAAATGAATTTAATTGCGAAGTTTGGCGTTCTATTTATTATTAAATGACATAATATCCCATAAAAATTTTTCTATTTTCTTCATTTTTCTTCTCTTCACTTTTCTTATTTTTAGTTTTTTTTTTAAATTATGTTTTTAAAGTTTTAGATAGTTAAATTCGTTTTATTTCAATTTCTATGAATTCTGTTGAACCATCTATTCGTGCGGCTGGACTGCTTATTTATCGAAAAAATGCAAATATTGTTGAATATTTATTTTTGCAAGCTTCGAAGCTTTCTCATCATTGGACGCCACCAAAAGGCTTTCTTTTCGACTTTTGGTTTATTAACTACGTTTTTTTAAGGTCATGTCGATCCAGGCGAGAACGAATGGCAAGCTGCAATTCGTGAGGTTAAAGAAGAGTCTGGTATTGATGCGAATGAGCAGCTAACTATTATAAAGGATTTCAAACATGAAATGTTTTATTACGTCAAGTCTGAGCTGAAACGGGTCTGTGCAATGATTCTCGAAACTTCCTAAACCCTCATTCTCTTTTAGGTCACTTATTGGTTGGCAAAAGCAAATGATAGTAATATCCAAGTTACACTATCGCATGAACACTTGGAATTTCGTTGGGTTAACTACGAAGATGCTTTGGATTTGGTTACACGTGAAGAAATGAAGGAAATGTTGGAGAAGGCTGATGATTATATCAATAAGAATTCTGGGGGTTTTTGTGTGATTTTTTAGGCCTGGTGAATTTTTAATAGGTTATATTTGATCTCTTAGTACTTTTTTGTAGATAAAGTAATTGTTATAATAATTATAACTATTTTTTCTATGTTGGTTTTAACCAATACTTTTTAAATTTTTGATTAATCATTTATTGATTTTTTTGTTAGTCATTCATTTTAGCGTGTTGAAAAAAGGAAGCAGCGTTTTCATTTCTACAAAACTATATTTTCATAGAATTTATATCTAAAATGCAACAACGAAGAGATGGTGGACGAGGTGGTGGCGGTTCTCGTGGAGGTGGTGGTCAACGTGGTGGGGGATATCGAGGTGGTGGAGGAGGCGGTCACCGTGATGAAGGCGGCAGTGGAGGATACCGCGGCGGTGGTGGACATCGTGGAGGAGGTGGCGGTGGAGGAGGCTACCAATCTCGAGGAGGTGGAGGAGGCTATCAATCTCGTGGTGGTAGTGATGCTGGCTATCAATCTCGTGGTGGTGGTGGCCCATCGCATGGAATGCCACAAGTAACTTTTTGCTAAGACGAAAATCTAAAAAGATTTTAATTTAGAGATATCGTGAAGAGCCACCCCGAAGCAGTTCATCTGCCTCTTTTCAACCTGAACAGCAGTCACTCCCTGCACATATGAAGCCTCCACCTGTGCAACAACAGCAAAGAGAACTAATGGCATCTCAAAGATGCGCGGACGAGGTTTTTAGTTTTTTTTCATTATCTTTAATTAAGTTTAATTAGTTATCTTGTCCCCCACCAAGGCTTTTTCAAAAATGTCACTTAAACTTGAACCTGGTCGTAGAGCTTTTCGATATGATGTTGATATACGTCGACTTCCTATGCAAAAACGTAATGGAACTATGGACGAAGGAAAAAGTCTTGTTAGAGGAGCGGATGAGTAAGTTCCTGCCCGCTTGACTCTTGTTCATAAGTTTGTTTTTTCTAGTGGTCAACGTGCATTGAATCGCAATCTTTGTTTTGAACTTTTGACTTTATCTTTTACTGCTACCAATCGCTTTGGAATGCCTGTTGGACACGAAATTGTTTACGATTTCAAAGCTGTTATGGTTTTTGTTTTTTAAATTCTTCAAAATATAATTTTTTAATGTTTTCAGTTCACTTCAATGCCTATAAATGAATTTGATATAGCTGGTGGTTATCAATTCACTTTAGAAAATAATCAAGTAAATGAATATTTTCTTATTGTGGTGATTGTCAAGATGTTCATTTACTAGTTCATCTTCAACGAAATTTTTTTTATTGTGAATAAATTGATGCTAACATAATTTTTCTTTTCTTCTCAGTTTCTAATCAACTTTAGATATCTTTTTAAATATATTTTTTTTTTAGATTTACAACATTTATTTTTGTAGGATTGATTTATTTAAGGGGATTTAAACAAATTTCTACATTTACAAACAATGTGCAAAACTTCTTTGTTGGCCAGCCTAAGGTTAATTTAAATAAAAATACAATTTAAATAAATTTTCAGGACCTTTCCAAGTCGTTTTCTTAATGCGAAGAGTTTGGTCGAGCAACAACGCTCCCGTCAAAACACTCACATTCAGCCGTATGGACGCAAACTCTTCTACATTTGGTTTTTAAACTTTATTTTTGAATCATTAATATCAAAAATATTCATGTAGGTTGGATGATCTTCCCAAAAATTATGACTCTTTTTTCAAGTCTCCGACGATTTCGAATTTGGGCAGCATTGTGGAAGTTCCTTGCCTCTTTGACAATAATAACTTTATTGACTCGATGGTAGAAGTGATCAACGAGAAGGCAAATTTCAAACGAAAGATTTTAAAAAAGAAGAAATATACCAATCCTTCAATGTGTATTACTGACGCACTTTATTATTTGGAGATTGGAAATGAGGTGTTGTGTTCTGAAATGGTTTTCTTAAATTTTAAAGAATTATTATTGTTTTTATTTTAAGGTCTGGGCTGCGTACTCGTCTAGTATTGCCTTTCTGTTCCAGAAGTTTGGCATTAGAATTAGGACACATACTTGTCTTAATTATCTAGCGTTTTATGCTATCAACTTTCATCCTGACAAACAAAAACGTGAACATCTTGAGACGCTTGTCGACTTTATTCAATGGTATATAAATTTTGGTATTATTTGGTTAATAGTAACTAGATTACATAATTGATAACTCTTCTTAATTGAATGATTTCTTTTAAAGCACGAAAAAGGGAAAATAAAATTTATAATTACGTAAGTCCGTGGAATGCTAGAACTCGGTCTTGACAAAACATATTCCGGACAGCTCTAATAATTTCATTTAAAACTTTTCAGTGCCCACGAAAACTTCTACTGCGGATCGGATTCTACAGAAGCTGTTAAAAAGTACATAGGACGTGTTGGGAAGTTCGTCGAATATTTTTCGGAGATAAATAAAGACGACGTTTGGAAGGAACTTGGCCCGAATCTTCCACAAGGCAGAGGAGATGGAAAGGTTTATGCAAATGTCATGCTAAAGAAGTTACCCATTCGAAAAGGAATCTTCGGTTCAGGCCCATACACTTTTACTTATCAAGCATTCACTTTGAAATATAGAGACCGTTTTATTGACTTCTAATTAATTAAATTATATAAGTTTTGCTTTAAGTTGTTAGGTTTTTGTTAGTTGACCAAAAAAAAAAATATATATAATTATATATCTCATTTTATAAAAAAGATTTTATTTTAATTGTCAAATCTCATTGTTCTAAATAATTTCTCTTAGTGTTGTTTTTGAAAAAAAAATTTTTTTTCAATTTATTTTCTCTCAAATTGATATAACCAATTTTAATTTGAAGCTCGACTAAGACATTGTCTTTATTGATTTTTAACTGGTCATTTGGTTATATCCGACTTTTGCCTTTTTTTTGTCATGAATAAATTGATGATGACATTAATTTTTCTTTTCTAATTTGTCTTTTAAAATCTAATTTAAATATTTTTTAATTTGTTCTTTTAATTAATCGTTTATTGATTTTTTTAATTATTCATTTTAGTTGTTAAAAAGAAGGCAGCGTTTTCATTTTCACAAAACTACTTTCTTCGAGTTTTTATAAGTCTAAAATGCAACAACGAAAAGATGGTGGACGAGGTGGTGGTGGCGGTTCTCGTGGAGGAGGTGGTGTATATCGAGGTGGTGGAGGAGGCGGTCATCGTGATGAAGGCGGAAGTGGAGGATATCGCGGCGGTGGTGGTGGACATCGTGGAGGAGGAGGCTATCAGTCTCGTGGTAGAGAAGGTGGTGGAGGGGGCTATCAATCTCGGGGCGGAGGTTATCAGCCTCGTGGTGGTGGCCCATCACATGGAGCACAAGTTACTTTTTAGACGTAAATCTAGTAAGATTTCAATTTAGAGATATCGTGAAGAGCCACCCCGAAGCAGTTCATCTGCCTCTTCTCAACCGGAGCAGCAGTCACTCCCTGCGCATATGAAACCACCTGTACAGAAACAGCAAAGAGAACTAATGGCATCTCAAAGATGCGCGGACGAGGTTTTTAGTTTTTTTTCATTATCTTTAATTAAGTTTAATTAGTTATCTTGTCCCCCACCAATGCCACCAGCGACAGGCTTTGTTCAAAAATGTCAAGGAATCTGTTCCATTTATACACTTAAAGTTGAGCCTGGTCGTAGAGCTTTTCGATATGATGTTGATATACGTCGACTTCCAATGCAAAAACGTAATGGAACTATGGATGAAGGAAAAAGTCTTGTTAGAGGAGCGGATGAGTAAGTTGTTTCTATTCAGGGGTAGATCCTTGTCCACTTGACAGTTGTTCATAAGTTTGTTTTTTCTAGTGGTCAACGTGCATTGAATCGCAACCTTTGTTTTGAACTTTTGACTTTATCTTTTACTGCTACCAATCGCTTTGGAATGCCTTTTGAACATGAAATTGTTTACGATTGCAAAGCTGTTATGGTTTGTTATTTTTGGATTTCTTCAATCCAAGATGAAGTTTTCAGTTCACTTCAATGCCTATAAATGAATTTGATGTAGCTGGTGGTTATAGATTTACTTTAGAAAATAATCAAGTAAATGAATATGTTCGCGCTTATTGTGGTGATGGACAAGATGTTCGCTTTCTAGTTCATATTCAAAGAAATTCTTCTGTGCCAGAATTGAATTTAAATGATTTTACTCAATATATCAATGGAACAAGTGTTTTTAATGAAGGTTTTATTTTAGGGTTTTATTTGATATTTAAACAAATTGTTTACAAAATGTGAACAGGAGTAGGGGATCTAGAAGATAAGGAATTGAAGGTATTATTTAAATTTAAATTAATTTTCAGATCATTCTCTAAGAACATTTTTTGAAATTGCTTTATCTCAGTATGCATTAAATCAGTTTGTTTTTTGATTCTTCTATTTTTTGATGTTCTTTTCTATAATTTTCTTATATTTCGGGAAATGAGCTTTTTTTATGCTTTTTGGGTTTCTTACAAAATTTATCGAAATTTTTAGAATTTTTCAGCATCTTGTTATGCTCCATGAGCCCATGAAAAGTCATGGTGCTCGGTTTGAATCCCGTTTTTAATAAATAAGGAACCCAGCTCGGTTTCTTCTTTATTGTTGACCTCTTTTAGATATTACTAAAATCTTTTTTAAATTAAAAAAAATTTAATATCAATTTTCAGTGAATTATTTGTTTCAATCGGTGCTGGAAAACTTTTTGAATATTTTGATCCAAGTAAGAATCCTAAACGTGTTGGGAATGGCATGTATTTACGTAAAGGACTTTCAAAAGGTGTTAAAGTTATTAAAAATGATGCACCATTTACAAATGGAAATGGAGGAGGAAATAATAAAGGACCTAAAGCTGCTGTTGTTTTGGATGGTATAAAATTTAATTTTTTTTATTTGTTATGATTGTCGTGTCCTTAGCAAAGACTTTTTCAAGGCTACCTTTAAGTCTTGTGATAATTCTATTTTTTTCAGCAAAAGTCGCTCTATTTTTTGAACCTCAAGCTTTACATTTAACTGTGTTGGATATGCTTCCAAGATCAAATGGACGTCAAACACGTCTTTCTGATTTTCCTCCAAGAGACTGGCTAAAAGTTGAAAGTTTATTAGAAGATTTACGTGTTGAAGTTATATATAGACGAACAAGAACTTTTCAGTTAGGAAAATTTACTGAAAAACCTTTGAGAGATTTATAGTAATAAAATTATTTAAATTTCACCCAATATTTTATTTAATTTTGAAGCATTGATGTTGATTTACCAAATGGTGGCGGAACAAAAAGAATGTCATTAGCTGAATATTTCTTTTGGAAATATAAAATTAAATTGGAATATCTTGATTTGCCTTGTATAAAATCGGTTTTTTAATTTGAATTAATTTCTTAAGATTATTTAAATAAATATTTAGAATTCTTATTTGCCGCCTGGAAAGAAGCCAGAAGTTTTTCCATTGGAAGTATTAAATGTTATGGTTTGTTAAAATTTTTCTATAAGATTTTCCACATACTTTTTTTTTCTTTTTAAAGGAAGATCAACGTGTTCCGCTTCAAAAAACGTCACCGGATCTTATGGGACAATTGCTTAGTGTAATATTTTGTTTGAACCTTTCTTTTATTTTTAACTGATTTTTAAAGGCTAATTCTATGCTTCCTGGCCAACGAATGGAGGCTATTAATAAGTAAAAAAATTTAAAAATATAAGTATATTTTTGATTTTATTTATTTTTCCAGATTGGCAAATGAACTTGGCTTATTCCATAATAAAAATCCTGTGTTGGTTGCTTTTGGAATATCTGTTGATCAAAAATCGAATAGAGTTTGATTTTCTAATTTTTAAAAGTGTTTTTTATTTAAAATTTAGATTTTTATTGGTGTTCGTCCTCTGCCTCGTTTACGTTTCAAAAATCGTGTAGTTGAACCAGATCGTGTGAAAGGTGAATGGCGCAGAGATGGAAGTCGTCTCCCTTATTTGCAATCTGTGGCGCAATTAAATAACTGGATTATTTTATGTTCTAATAGAGATGGTGAAGTTGTTGATCGTTTTGCTAGAATGTTATTGGAAATGGGAAGACAAAAAGGAATGCAATTAGCTGAACCAGAAATTGTTCCTTTTAGTTGTTCTGAGGTATGAAATATTTTTTTTGAATTTATTTAAACTTCATTAAATTCTCTGGAGAAACACTTTTTATAAAAAAACTTTTCCCCGAGAGGGTTCGAACCTGTATCCTTTAAATATTCAAAACTCAACATTTTCCAACTAAACCAAAAGAACTTTTATTTTTTAGAATAATGATCGTGACTGGTCAACAAAATTTGAACAATGTGCTGTTAATCATATTCAATTTATTATGTTAGTTGATATGAAACGTTTGGATACTCATGGGTTATTAAAGTAAGATTAAAAGATTTTCTTTGTTATTGATGACATATTTGTTAACAAAAATTTTTAGGTTATACGAAGCTATGTTTAAACCAATTGTAACACAACATGTTACACTTGAAAAAGTTCGAGTATGTTTTCTTTATTTAAAAAAAAAGCTATTTATTTCTTTAAAATTAAAAAGGATATTGTAAACAAAAATCAACGCCAAACACTGGAAAACGTTTTAAATAAAATGAATATGAAAAATTTTGGTTTAAATTATCAACCACAAATTGAAGATTGTGGGAAACGATTTGCTCTTGAGACTGGGAAGGTTTTAGTGGTAAGAAATTTTTTGTATCTTTTAATAATTTGATGTTTTTAATTTTCGATTGGTTATGATGTTGCTCATCCAGTCACCAATGAGAGCATCAGATAAGCGTCGATTAGCAGCACAAGGAGAAAAAAGTCTTAGCTCATTGGAACCATCAGTTGTTGGGGTATTTAAATAAAATTTTCTTAATTTTTTTATTAAATATGTTTTTAAAGATTTGTGCAAATATGACAGATAATCCACATGCTTTTGTTGGAGATTACTTTTATCAAGGTATCGATTTCTTTACTTTCTTAACTAATTTTTTAAACTTTTCACAGAATCGCGACGTGAAGCTTTAGACATGCGCCAATTAGCCGATCGTGTTTCATGGATTTTGCGTAATTTAGGTAATGATGAAAATGAAAAATCTATAAATTTTTTTGTTGATTGGGTTGTAGAGCAGCGACGCCCAGAACATCGTCGTCCGCCTTTTATTTTTATTATACGTGATGGACTTTCTGAAGGACAATTTGCAATGGCTTGTAAAGAAGAATTGGAGGTAAAATATTTTTTTAAATATTATCAATTCCATTAATTCTATTTTTCGTTTAAGGCTATCCATATTGGATGTAAAGAATATGACCCTGGCTATCGACCACGCTTTTTACTTATTGTTGGGACTAAGGTTGGGGTTTTTTAAAGATTCTGTAACTTTTACTTTTTCAGCGTCATTTCAAAAAATTCTTCATTGAAAATGGCCCACGCCTAACTAACAGTGCAAACCTTCCTCCTGGTTCAGTAATTGATCAACAGGTTGTACGTGCTGATTTGACTGAATTTTATATGCAGCCGCATGTTCCGCTTAAGGTTTGAGTTATGTTTTGTTGTAGTAAATAATTATTATTTTAGGGTACTGGAAAGGCAATAGAATATGCTGTCTTAGAAAATGAAGTGGATATTAATATGGATGAACTTCAGGCATTTTTGATGTCTTTGAGTTATTCACATCAGGTTTCTTTTTTTTTCAAACATTTTTAATATTTAAAATTATTTTAGATTGTCAATATTGCAACGTCATTAACTGCACCAGTTTATCAAGCACACGAATTGGCAAAAAGAGGAAAAAATAATTTTATTGCTTTTAGGTTTTTTAATTTTTTTATCGACTTATTTAATTTTTTTAGGAAGTTTTATCGTGATGCCGTACCAGAACGTGAATTATCTTTACCAGCTCAACAACCTATTAGAATTGTTGATTATCGTGGAGTTACTCATTTGGTTAGTTTTTAACGTGATTTTTTGATAAAATATTTTGAACCATTTTTTCTTTTAGTTGGCATATTGGGGTAATGGTACAACAATTCTTTCGCATCGTTTTACTGCTTGAAACAGCAGAACACATTGAATAAGAATAAAGAAATAATTTCAACAAAATATGGAAAGTATATTTTAAATATATAATTATTATTTTTTTTAAATTACGTAGGTTTATATTTATTTTTTTATTTATATGACATTTGTGAAATAAATAGGTATCGGATTTATCAAAAAAAAATTATTTTTTCGGGGTTTTAGATATTGTTAAATTAAAATTTAAATCCGTTCACTAAAATAAGCGATTTGTTTTTTATTATTAGCATTTTTTTCAGATCGCATTTTATTTTAATGGCTAAAAATATACTCTTATCTACTTTTCTTTATAGCAAATCTACTTTAATCTATTTTAAAATTATATACCTATATTTCGATAATCTATATAATTTTTTAAGAAATTTAACCACAAACATTTGAATAAAAATTGACGAATTTTCAGGGCTTCTGGCAAAGATTTTTTGTTCTAATATTATTTTTAGCTTATTTCTAACTTTATAAACATTTTTTCAGATGCAATTTTATTTATTTAGAAATTTTATTTATTTGTCTACAAGAATTCAAAAACGTGGTCTTCGTCAATTAATTTCTTCAACAAATGATGCAACAGCATTTGAACCACCTGAATTTTACAAACCAACTATTGAATCAATAAATACAAAAGAAGATGAGCCAAATACTGAATTATTACTTTCTGCTAGAGTTAGACCACAAGTTTTAAGGTTTCAATTTTTTTTTTTGTTTATTTGGGAAGGCTTTCAGTCATTGGATTTTATTCATTTATCTAAAAAAAATTTTTGATCTTTTAATTTTTAGGCCTTATTTGGATCCCATTCCAATATTTCAAAAAGATGATCCTCACAATTTTATGGATATTGTTACAATTGAGAAACTTTTGAATGCTCGAGTTCATTTTGGCCATAAGGTTTTTTATTATTTTATTTTAAAAGTCAAATTTGTTTAGATTGGAACTTTAAATGATAATATGAAGTGGTCATTATTTGGAGGTTCTTTTTATTTTCTAGAATTTTTTAATTAAAAATATTTTTTAAAGAACGCCTTGGTGTTTGTATTTTTGATTTGGAAATAACTCAAAGATATTTGGTTAGAGCTTTGAATTTTATTTCAGCATTGTCTTATTGTGATGGAAAAATTTTATTTTTGACAACAAATAAGTAAGAACTTTTTTTAAATTTTACTTGCGGATTTTTGAAAAAAAAATTTTTTTTTATTTTAGAGCAGCAATGTTATTAGTAGAGGAAACAGCTGCAGAACTGGGACATTTTTCTCATACACGTCTTTGGCGCCAGGATATTTTTACAAATAGAAAGGATTATGTTGGTGGTCCAGTTAGATTTCCAGATGCAATGATTTTTTTAAATACACATACTTCGGCAATGGAAAGACATCCAGCAATAATTGAAGCAGCCAAATTGTGTATTCCAACTATTGCTATTGTTGATTCTAATTGTGGTATTTTTTTTTGTTAAACACGGTCAAAGTCCGCAAGCTGGGATGACTAAATATTTTTATAACCTTATGGTTGACCAGGAATTAAAAAATTAATTAATTTTTCAGAGCCAAATTCTATAAGTTATCCAATTCCTGGAAATGATGATTCGATAACTTCAATTGAATTTTATATGAAAATGTTTTCTGAAGCAATAAAAATTGGAAGAAAAGTCAAAGATGAAACATTAACAACAAATGTGGAATCAAAAGAAAATAAATTTTTTAAAAAACCTCAAAGAATTATACAAAACAAACCAAAAATGTTTAAACCAATAACTGAACAACAATTTCATTCAAATCAAATTACAAATAAATTTAAAAGTAGAAGGGAAGCTGGAACTGGTGCTAATATGATTCCAATTGGAGAAAAAAGAGAAGGGAAATAGAGATTATTTTGAAAAATTTATTTTGTTGTTTTTTATTGTTTCTGAATGTTATTTTTTACTTTATCTCGCGGTCCTTTAATCTAAAATAGTTGAAAACTTTGACCGTTAGATTTAGAAAAGATAACGAAGAATTGATAAGTTCTTTGGTACAGCGTAAGATAGATGCCACATTTTTGCTAGACTCAGGTGGCAAATTTGTAAATTTTAAAAATGTTTGGCATTCTATTTTATGGTTCAACTGATTAGGGTTTGTGAGAAATTCTTTTATGATGTTGAATAAATTTTTCCATATTTTTTCCTCTTCTCGTTCATAGTTTCTATAAACTAAATATTTATATTCGTTTCTTTAACAAATCATTTTCATATTTTAGAATTAAATAAATCAACGCATTGACTACAAAAATGTTTGTTTTATTTTAATCCATTAAAAAATCAATTTTTTAAAAATTTAGATGGCAAAAAAGAACAAAACAAATAAGAAAAAAATCAAAGGAGCAGGAAATAAAGTAATTTCATAATCTAAAAAGAAACTTAAATTTTTAGGATAACCTGCCGCATGTTTTGAAGCAGAGCAATAATAATACTTCTCAGCCAAATAAACAACAACCTCCAAAAATTGCTTCTGATAAGGTCTTTTATTTTCTAATTTTGAATTTTATTATCAATCTATCATTTTAATTTAGTTGCCACTTGACAAAGAAAATATTGATGGCCAAAGTGGACAGATTTGTACATCCGAAGTAATTTTTAGATTTGATATTTATAAGCTTTCTTAATTTTGTAGGATAAAGATTTGGAAGTGGAAGTCAACGTAACTACTGAAGCCTCTACACCATCTCCAAATTTTCATCCGTCTCCAAAGGTTTTTGTTATTTTATATTTTTGTTTATTTATTTATTTTTTATTTTTTTGTTTGTTTTTTTTATTATTTTTTTTAATTTAGTTGCCACTTGACAAAGAAAATATTGATGGCCAAATTGGACAGATTTGTACATCCGAAGTAAATTTTAGATTTGATATTTATAAGCTATTAATTTTGTAGGATAAAGGATTGAAAGTGGAAGTCAGCGTTTCTACTAAAGATTCTACACCATCTCCAAATGTCAATTCGTCAAAAAGTGTTTCTCCAAAGGTTTTTGTTATTCTCTACTTTTCTATTATTTTTCAAACAATTTAGTCGCCTCCGACCAAAAGAATTTCTATTGGTAAATATAATCAACTTGAGGTTAACATTAAATTCTATTTGTTTATCTTTTAATTCTTAGGAGGAATCCAAGAAATACTACGAATTAAAGGAGAAGATTGACAAAATGTCTGAGAACGAAAAGAATTTCAATGTTTTTTTTAAATTTAATTTTTATCTTATGAATTTCTAGACAAAAATTGACAAATTGCTTAATCAGAAGGGCAAGGCTGAATTAAAGAATTTTAAAGAGTCGCTTAATACTGATGCAATTTGTACAATCATGGTGACAGCAAATCTGGATCCAGCTATGTTTATAGAGATTTTAACGAAATTATATGATGACAATTGGACATTGCAGCAGAAAAGAAATCCGAAGACTGGGGCGATAATACACAGTCCCACTGATATGTTACAGCGTGCCCGTGATTTACTGAAAGACGGCTACAATAATGAAGCTGCCGAACTTGTAATATTTTTTTGAAATTTAATAAATTAAAAATTTTATTTTAAGATTTGGGGAAGCTTCTCGTGCAGTGTTTCTCTTTATTTTAAGAAGCTTGGTATTGACATTCTTTCACATGCAGCAACTAATGTTTTGAGTGAAATTGCTATTAAATGTGTTACTGCTCCAAAAAATGCAACGGCCATAGAAATTGCAAAGGCCCTTGAAACTGTAACGCTTCTGACTAAGGCTAGCGGTTGTGCCAACGAGTAATTTCAAATAATTTTATTAGTAATTATTTCCATTGTTTTTAACCAGATGTCATCATGATTTTTATAAGGGAGCACCAAAAGATAGATTGTTCTTCTGCATTGACATGGTGCAAGATTTCATTAAACCTTTTTCCAAAATAAATGTGAAAAGCGTCAAATCAAAACTTTGTGGTTATGAGGTTTTGTCAAGGGTGTATGTTTCTGCGCGAGAATCTAATGTTCGTTGCAAAGACAGTATTGTACAAATCTACAAGAATTCCCATCATGCCCAAATATTTAGTCTAGAATGTAAATTTGATTATTCAGCATATTAAAATGACCAAAAAATTAATTCATTTTTTTCTCAATGTTTCTTAATGTCTTTCTTAGATTTTTGTTTTGGATAAATTATTGATTAATTTATTCTTATTTATATTTGATTAAAATAGTTTGATTTCTTTTAACTTCTTATTTTTTTCGAACAAGTCTGTTTTTTAAACAGACTAGTCATTTATTTTTTGACAGTTCTAATTTTGTATTTAGACAAGCATCAAACATGTCCGCTGTTGACAATAAAAATTCAGAAGAAATTGCAAAACCACAATGCTCTAGTGGAAATTGTGATGGAGCTGATTTGTTATCCTTACAAGAAAGATCAAATAAAGATGATTCTTTGCCACCAGAACCTAAAAAATTGAAAAGGAATCTAAGTTTGTTTTCTTTTTTTGAAGGAATTAAAAACTCGAAGAGTATTCTTTTCCATTCAAAAAATTTTCGAATTTGTTGCCCTAATTTTTTGCCTTCTCAACTTTTTTAGTTGGTGGCCATTATATTAAAAGAAATTTTTAAATTAAATAACATCTTTCAGCTTTAAAATACGAACAAGTTTATCTACGAGCAATTCCAAAGGCATCTCAATATGAAAAATCTTTTATGCATAGAGATATAATTACACATGTTTTGGCAACAGAGTTTAATTTATTTTTTTAATTATTATTTTTGATATTTTTAGAAAAGATTTTATAATAACTGCAAGTCAAGATGGACATTTAAAATTTTGGAAGAAAAAAAAGCACAATGAAGGAATTGAATTTGTTAAACACTTTCGATGCCATTTAAGTAAAAAAATTTTTTTATATAAATTTTAAATAATTTTTTTTCTGATCCAATTTTGGGTCCAAAATTATTTTTTTTTTCAATTTTTTAGAAGAATTTTCTGATATAACAGTCAATCATAATGGTTCTTTAATTGCTACATGTTGCACTCAAGATCGTTCTGTTAAAGTTTTTGATGTTGTCAATTTTGATATGATTGTAAAATTATAAATAAATACTTTAAAAATTTATTTCTTCATTTCTTTTTTAGAATATGTTCAAATTTGAATTTAATCCAAAAATTGTTTGTTTCGTCCATCAAGGTTTTTTTTTAATTTTTTAAATATATTTTTTATTTTTAAAATTATAGGTTCTGATCTAGTCAATGCATTAGCTGTTTCTGATGCCAACTCTGGTAATATTATAATTGTTGATTCTAATGGAAATAATGAACCAATTTGTTTGCTTGATAAATTGCATCAACGTCCAGTTATTTTAATAAGCGTCGATTAGCGTCGATTAGCAGCACAAGGAGAAAAAAGTCTTAGCTCATTGGAACCATCAGTTGTTGGGGTATTTAAATAAAATTTTCTTAATTTTTTTATTAAATATGTTTTTAAAGATTTGTGCAAATATGACAGATAATCCACATGCTTTTGTTGGAGATTACTTTTATCAAGGTATCGATTTCTTTACTTTCTTAACTAATTTTTTAAACTTTTCACAGAATCGCGACGTGAAGCTTTAGACATGCGCCAATTAGCCGATCGTGTTTCATGGATTTTGCGTAATTTAGGTAATGATGAAAATGAAAAATCTATAAATTTTTTTGTTGATTGGGTTGTAGAGCAGCGACGCCCAGAACATCGTCGTCCGCCTTTTATTTTTATTATACGTGATGGACTTTCTGAAGGACAATTTGCAATGGCTTGTAAAGAAGAATTGGAGGTAAAATATTTTTTTAAATATTATCAATTCCATTAATTCTATTTTTCGTTTAAGGCTATCCATATTGGATGTAAAGAATATGACCCTGGCTATCGACCACGCTTTTTACTTATTGTTGGGACTAAGGTTGGGGTTTTTTAAAGATTCTGTAACTTTTACTTTTTCAGCGTCATTTCAAAAAATTCTTCATTGAAAATGGCCCACGCCTAACTAACAGTGCAAACCTTCCTCCTGGTTCAGTAATTGATCAACAGGTTGTACGTGCTGATTTGACTGAATTTTATATGCAGCCGCATGTTCCGCTTAAGGTTTGAGTTATGTTTTGTTGTAGTAAATAATTATTATTTTAGGGTACTGGAAAGGCAATAGAATATGCTGTCTTAGAAAATGAAGTGGATATTAATATGGATGAACTTCAGGCATTTTTGATGTCTTTGAGTTATTCACATCAGGTTTCTTTTTTTTTCAAACATTTTTAATATTTAAAATTATTTTAGATTGTCAATATTGCAACGTCATTAACTGCACCAGTTTATCAAGCACACGAATTGGCAAAAAGAGGAAAAAATAATTTTATTGCTTTTAGGTTTTTTAATTTTTTTATCGACTTATTTAATTTTTTTAGGAAGTTTTATCGTGATGCCGTACCAGAACGTGAATTATCTTTACCAGCTCAACAACCTATTAGAATTGTTGATTATCGTGGAGTTACTCATTTGGTTAGTTTTTAACGTGATTTTTTGATAAAATATTTTGAACCATTTTTTCTTTTAGTTGGCATATTGGGGTAATGGTACAACAATTCTTTCGCATCGTTTTACTGCTTGAAACAGCAGAACACATTGAATAAGAATAAAGAAATAATTTCAACAAAATATGGAAAGTATATTTTAAATATATAATTATTATTTTTTTTAAATTACGTAGGTTTATATTTATTTTTTTATTTATATGACATTTGTGAAATAAATAGGTATCGGATTTATCAAAAAAAAATTATTTTTTCGGGGTTTTAGATATTGTTAAATTAAAATTTAAATCCGTTCACTAAAATAAGCGATTTGTTTTTTATTATTAGCATTTTTTTCAGATCGCATTTTATTTTAATGGCTAAAAATATACTCTTATCTACTTTTCTTTATAGCAAATCTACTTTAATCTATTTTAAAATTATATACCTATATTTCGATAATCTATATAATTTTTTAAGAAATTTAACCACAAACATTTGAATAAAAATTGACGAATTTTCAGGGCTTCTGGCAAAGATTTTTTGTTCTAATATTATTTTTAGCTTATTTCTAACTTTATAAACATTTTTTCAGATGCAATTTTATTTATTTAGAAATTTTATTTATTTGTCTACAAGAATTCAAAAACGTGGTCTTCGTCAATTAATTTCTTCAACAAATGATGCAACAGCATTTGAACCACCTGAATTTTACAAACCAACTATTGAATCAATAAATACAAAAGAAGATGAGCCAAATACTGAATTATTACTTTCTGCTAGAGTTAGACCACAAGTTTTAAGGTTTCAATTTTTTTTTTTTGTTTATTTGGGAAGGCTTTCAGTCATTGGATTTTATTCATTTATCTAAAAAAAATTTTTGATCTTTTAATTTTTAGGCCTTATTTGGATCCCATTCCAATATTTCAAAAAGATGATCCTCACAATTTTATGGATATTGTTACAATTGAGAAACTTTTGAATGCTCGAGTTCATTTTGGCCATAAGGTTTTTTATTATTTTATTTTAAAAGTCAAATTTGTTTAGATTGGAACTTTAAATGATAATATGAAGTGGTCATTATTTGGAGGTTCTTTTTATTTTCTAGAATTTTTTAATTAAAAATATTTTTTAAAGAACGCCTTGGTGTTTGTATTTTTGATTTGGAAATAACTCAAAGATATTTGGTTAGAGCTTTGAATTTTATTTCAGCATTGTCTTATTGTGATGGAAAAATTTTATTTTTGACAACAAATAAGTAAGAACTTTACTTGCGGATTTACTTGCGGAACTTTACTTGCGGATTTAAATTTTACTTGCGGATTTCTGAAAAAAAATTTTTTTTTTATTTTAGAGCAGCAATGTTATTAGTAGAGGAAACAGCTGCAGAACTGGGACATTTTTCTCATACACGTCTTTGGCGCCAGGATATTTTTACAAATAGAAAGGATTATGTTGGTGGTCCAGTTAGATTTCCAGATGCAATGATTTTTTTAAATACACATACTTCGGCAATGGAAAGACATCCAGCAATAATTGAAGCAGCCAAATTGTGTATTCCAACTATTGCTATTGTTGATTCTAATTGTGGTATTTTTTTTTGTTAAACACGGTCAAAGTCCGCAAGCTGGGATGACTAAATATTTTTATAACCTTATGGTTGACCAGGAATTAAAAAATTAATTAATTTTTCAGAGCCAAATTCTATAAGTTATCCAATTCCTGGAAATGATGATTCGATAACTTCAATTGAATTTTATATGAAAATGTTTTCTGAAGCAATAAAAATTGGAAGAAAAGTCAAAGATGAAACATTAACAACAAATGTGGAATCAAAAGAAAATAAATTTTTTAAAAAACCTCAAAGAATTATACAAAACAAACCAAAAATGTTTAAACCAATAACTGAACAACAATTTCATTCAAATCAAATTACAAATAAATTTAAAAGTAGAAGGGAAGCTGGAACTGGTGCTAATATGATTCCAATTGGAGAAAAAAGAGAAGGGAAATAGAGATTATTTTGAAAAATTTATTTTGTTGTTTTTTATTGTTTCTGAATGTTATTTTTTACTTTATCTCGCGGTCCTTTAATCTAAAATAGTTGAAAACTTTGACCGTTAGATTTAGAAAAGATAACGAAGAATTGATAAGTTCTTTGGTACAGCGTAAGATAGATGCCACATTTTTGCTAGACTCAGGTGGCAAATTTGTAAATTTTAAAAATGTTTGGCATTCTATTTTATGGTTCAACTGATTAGGGTTTGTGAGAAATTCTTTTATGATGTTGAATAAATTTTTCCATATTTTTTCCTCTTCTCGTTCATAGTTTCTATAAACTAAATATTTATATTCGTTTCTTTAACAAATCATTTTCATATTTTAGAATTAAATAAATCAACGCATTGACTACAAAAATGTTTGTTTTATTTTAATCCATTAAAAAATCAATTTTTTAAAAATTTAGATGGCAAAAAAGAACAAAACAAATAAGAAAAAAATCAAAGGAGCAGGAAATAAAGTAATTTCATAATCTAAAAAGAAACTTAAATTTTTAGGATAACCTGCCGCATGTTTTGAAGCAGAGCAATAATAATACTTCTCAGCCAAATAAACAACAACCTCCAAAAATTGCTTCTGATAAGGTCTTTTATTTTCTAATTTTGAATTTTATTATCAATCTATCATTTTAATTTAGTTGCCACTTGACAAAGAAAATATTGATGGCCAAAGTGGACAGATTTGTACATCCGAAGTAATTTTTAGATTTGATATTTATAAGCTTTCTTAATTTTGTAGGATAAAGATTTGGAAGTGGAAGTCAACGTAACTACTGAAGCCTCTACACCATCTCCAAATTTTCATCCGTCTCCAAAGGTTTTTGTTATTTTATATTTTTGTTTATTTATTTATTTTTTATTTTTTTGTTTGTTTTTTTTATTATTTTTTTTAATTTAGTTGCCACTTGACAAAGAAAATATTGATGGCCAAATTGGACAGATTTGTACATCCGAAGTAAATTTTAGATTTGATATTTATAAGCTATTAATTTTGTAGGATAAAGGATTGAAAGTGGAAGTCAGCGTTTCTACTAAAGATTCTACACCATCTCCAAATGTCAATTCGTCAAAAAGTGTTTCTCCAAAGGTTTTTGTTATTCTCTACTTTTCTATTATTTTTCAAACAATTTAGTCGCCTCCGACCAAAAGAATTTCTATTGGTAAATATAATCAACTTGAGGTTAACATTAAATTCTATTTGTTTATCTTTTAATTCTTAGGAGGAATCCAAGAAATACTACGAATTAAAGGAGAAGATTGACAAAATGTCTGAGAACGAAAAGAATTTCAATGTTTTTTTTAAATTTAATTTTTATCTTATGAATTTCTAGACAAAAATTGACAAATTGCTTAATCAGAAGGGCAAGGCTGAATTAAAGAATTTTAAAGAGTCGCTTAATACTGATGCAATTTGTACAATCATGGTGACAGCAAATCTGGATCCAGCTATGTTTATAGAGATTTTAACGAAATTATATGATGACAATTGGACATTGCAGCAGAAAAGAAATCCGAAGACTGGGGCGATAATACACAGTCCTACGAATATGTTGAAGCGTGCCCGTGATTTTCTGAAAGACGACGACCATAATGAAGCTGCTCGAAATGGTAATATTTTTTTGAAATTTTATAAATTAAAAATTTTATTTTAAGATTTGGGGGAGCTTCTCGTGCTGTATTTCTCTTTATTTTAAGAAGCTTGGTATTGATATTCTCACACATAAAGCGACTAATGTTCTGTGTGAAATTGCAATTAAATGTGTTACTCCTCCGAATATTGCAAAGGCCCTTGAGACTGCAACGCTTTTGACTAATTCTAAAAGTCTTGCCAACGAGTAATTTCAAATAATTTTATTAGTAATTATTTCATTGTTTTTAACCAGATGTCATCACGATTTTTATAAGGGAGCACCAAAAGATAGATTGTTCTTCTGCATTGACATGGTGCAAAATTTCATTAAACATTTTTCCAAAATAAATGTTAAAAGCGTCAAATCAAAACTTTGTGGTTATGAGTGTTTGTCAAAGGTGTTTGTTTCTGCGCGGGAATCTAATGTTCGTTGCAAAGACAGTATTGTTCAAATCTACAGGAATACCCATCATTCTCAAATATTTAGCCTAGAATGTAAATTTGATTATTCAGCATATTAAAATGACCAAAAAATTAATTAATTTTTTTCTCAATGTTTCTTAATGTCTTTCTTAGATTTTTTTTTGGATAAATTATTGGTTTAATTTATTCTTATTTATATTTGATTAAAATAGTTTGATTTCTTTTAACTTATTTTTTTCGAACAAGTCTGATTTTTAAACAGACTAGTCATTTATTTTTTGACAGTTCTAATTTTGTATTTAGACAAGCAACAAACATGTCCGCTGTTGACAATAAAAATTCAGAAGAAATTGCAAAACCACAATGCTCCAGTGGAAATTGTGATGGAACTGATTTGTTATCCTTACAAGAAAGATCAATTAAAGATGATTCTTTGCCACCAAAACCTAAAAAATTGAAAAGGAATCTAAGTTTGTTTTCTTTTTTTGAAGGATTTAATGGCTTTTGACTGCCTTAAAAACTCGAAGAGTATTCTTTCCCATTCAACAATTTTTCGAATTTGTTGCCCTAATTTTTTGCTTTCTCAACTTCTTTAGTTTGTAGCCATTAAATTTAAAGAAATTTTTTAAATTAAAAAACATCTTTCAGCTTTAAAATACGAACAAGTTTATCTACGAGCAATTCCAAAGGCATCTCAATATGAAAAATCTTTTATGCATCGAGATACAATTACACATGTTTTGGCAACAGAATTGTATTTATTTTTTTAATTATTATTTTTTATATTTTTTTAGAAAAGATTTTATAATAACTGCAAGTCAAGATGGACATTTAAAATTTTGGAAGAAAAAGCACAATGAAGGAATTGAATTTGTTAAACACTTTCGACACAAACACTACTCGTCTTTGGCGGCAAGACATTTTTACAAATAGGAAGGATTATGTTGGTGGTCCAGTTAGATTCCCAGATGCAATGATTTTTCTAAATACACATACTTCGGCAATGGAAAGACATCCAGCAATAATTGAAGCAGCCAAATTGTGTATTCCTACTATTGCTATTGTTGATTCTAATTGTGGTATATATTTTTTAATTTTTTTTATTAACTACTTTAAGAAGTCTGCAAGTTTTCTGTCCCAAATATTTTAATAATTAAATAATTTTTATCCAAAAATTTTTATCCCAAATAATTTTTATAACCATATGGTTGTCCAAGAAATAAAAATAATGTTTTTTCAGAGCCTAATTCTATAAGTTATCCAATACCTGGAAATGATGATTCAATGGCTTCAATTGAATTTTATATGAAATTGTTTTCTGATGCAATAAAAATCGGAAGAAAAGTTAAAGATGAAACATTAACAACAACAAATGTGGAATCAAAAGAAAATAAATTTTTTAAAAAACCTCAAAGAATTTTACAAAACAAACCAAAAATGTTTAAACCAATTTTTGAACAACGTTTTCATTCAAAACAAATTAAAAATAAATTCCAAAATAGAAGAGAGGCTGGAACTGGTGCTAATATGATTCCAATTGGAGAAAAAGGAGGAGGAAAATAGATCATTTTGAAAATATATTTTTTTTTTTTTAAATGTTATTCTTTATTTATCTCGCGGTCCTTAAATCTAAAATAGCTGAAAACTTTGACCGCTAGATTTAGAAAAGATAATATGGAATTTAAGTTGTGTAAGATAGATGCCGCATTTGGTTAGGTGGCAAATATTTTTGAAAATTTTACGAATGTTTAGCATTCTATTTTATGATTCAACTTTTTAGGTTTTGAGAAAATTTTTATTGTGTTAATAAATTTTTGCATATTTATTCCTCTTCTCGATCAGTTTCTATAAACTAAATATTTTTATTGGTTTTATTTAAAAATTATTTTTCATTTTAGATTTTCAGTTTTGTTGCATTGATTTTTTTTTCAAAATTAAATGACAAATCCGAATCAAAATAATACGAACCGGAAGCGGGGCAATGAGAAGTCTAAAGTAATTTTATACTTTAAAAAAGTATATTTTGAATTTCTAGGGCAAACAGAAGCAATCCAATGTATTGAATGAAAGCAGCAGCGTTAATCTTCAACCAAAGAATGAACAAGTAGCTAAGCCGCCTCCAAAAATTGTTTCGTCCGATGAGGTTTTTTATACTTTGTGAAAGTTTCTTACTTATCTTTTCTTAATTCTTTTTTTAATTTAGGTGTCCCAAGATAAAGAGAATAATAATGGACAAACTGAACAGATTTGTAAATCTGAGGTATACCTTAACTTTATATATTTGAAGAAATTGATTTTGTAGGATCAAGTGTTGAAATGTAATGTAACTCCTCCATACAAATCAGGCCCAAAAAATGAACACTCTTCTAAAGATGATTCTCCTTCTGATGTATTAGTTTAATTTTTCGATATTTTAATTTTATTTTTAACTTAATTTAGTCACCGCCAAGCAAAAAAACTATTTCTGAAAAAGAATATGAAGAATATGTTCAATTGAAGAAGATTAAGAACAAATTGCTAGAGGACGATAAAAAATTTAATCGACTTGAGGTTAATATTATTTGCGTTTTTATAGCCTTTTATTAAATCTTAGGAGAAAGCCAAGAAACTCGATAAAATTCTTGATGACGAAAAGAAGTTTAAGGTTTTTTATAATTATTATTAGTTTAGTCATATTTATAGGAGCAAATCGAAGTTTTGCTCGATGATGACAGTGAATTAAAGAAGTTTAGAGATGATCTTCTTTCTGAACAATCTGATATGGTTGCTAGAATAATGACTAGATCTGGAAATGACGCATCTCATTTTATCAAACTATTAAAAGAATATTTCGTCGACACTTGGGAAAAGGTTAAATATGACAAGGTTATTTTATTACTTTTTTTATTTTTGCTAATTTATTTTTAAAGAAAAAATATCTACCTCACGAGTTGTTGAAAGCGGCAAAAACATACGTCGATAAGTATGATGTTAATCAAGGAGGAGAAAAGGTTTCATATTTTTGACGATTTATATTTTTATCTTTAAGATTTGGGGAGGATTCTCCTGCTGTGTACAGAGATATTTTGGCGAACACTTTGGCATTGATATTGTTGCGCATCAAGCTACAAATGTTTTATGTGAGATCGCGCTTGATTGCCGCAAGCAAAATGAAACGACTAGTCATCTTCGCGTTTTTATCCACCATGCCAATTCGTAATTTTTAATAAACTTATCATATATTTAAATTAATATGAATTTTTTCTCTTTTTATATGCTGTAATGTTTTTTCAATTTCTCAGTTGTCATAGAGCTTATTATCACACCATAGACAAATATGAATTGGAATGCTACATTGATCAATTGGCCACGTTTATTGAAGAATTTCCAAAGATTGACGCAAGAAAAGTTAAAAAGAAGCTTGGATCTTATGAGGGGAAAACTATTCCTTTGTCTAGTAAAAATTTTGGGAATGTTGAAATCTACAAATGTATCCACTCAGGGGATATCTTTTCCTACAAATTTGATTTTACACATAATGCAACTACAGCAAAAACTATAAATGACAGGAAATATAAGGATGACCATACAGTTGATAAATAAATAAAAATATATAATTGATAATCACTTAAGTACAAATTTTATTTTTTCTCAAATGTACACTTAAATGTGTCTTTGTTATTGTTTTTTGTTGTGGATAAATTTTGTTTTTATTTTTAGCATTTTCAAATTGTTTTTAAACAATTTGATTTCTATGAAATTTCGTTTGTCACACTCATTTTTCACTTTTCTATTAACTTAAAATCCTGACATTTCCTTTATTAGTCATATTTTTCTATTTAGATAAATTGTAATTTAAAGAATATGTTGACTGTAGACAACAACAATTCAGAAGAAGTAACACCTCAATGTTCTATTGAAAATTTGAGCGATGGAAATGACGTTTTACAAAACAAACTAAATGAACATGTGGTGCCACCAGAACCGAAAAAACTGAAAAAGGAACCAAGTTTGTTTCATATTTTTCTATCATTTTTTAAAAAACATTTTAAGGTTTAAAATACGAACAAGTCTATTTACGAGCAATTCCAAAGGCCTTGCAGTATGAAAAATCTTTTATGCATCGAGATACAATTACGCATGTTTTGGCAACAGAGTTTATTTTATTTTTTTATTATTATTTTTAAATTTTTTTAGAAAAGATTTTATAATAACTGCAAGTCAAGATGGACATTTAAAATTTTGGAAGAAAAAGCACAATGAAGGAATTGAATTTGTTAAACACTTTAGATGCCATTTAAGTAAAAAAATTTTTTTTAATATTTTTGAATAATTCTGCTCCAATTTTGGGTCCAAAATTAATTTTTTTTTTCAATTTTTTAGAAGAATTTTCTGATATAACAGTCAATCATAATGGTTCTTTAATAGCTACATGTTGCACTCAAGATCGTTCTGTTAAAGTGTTTGATGTTGTTAATTTTGATATGATTGTAAAAATTTAGACATATTTTTAAAAATTTATTTTTTCATTTCTTTCTAGAATATGTTCAAATTTGAATTTAATCCAAAAATTGTTTGTTTTGTTCATCAAGGTTTTTTTTTAATTTTTTAAATATATTTTTTATTTTTAAAATTGTAGGTTCTGATTTAGTCAATGCATTAGCTGTTTCTGATGCCAACTCTGGTAATATTATAATTGTTGATTCTAATGGAAATAATGAACCAATTTGTTTGCTTGATAAATTGCATCAACGTCCAGTTATTTTAATGCAGGTTATTATTTGAATTTTAGAAATCAATAACATGATTCCTTATGGTTAAGTTGGGAAACGTATTGGTTTTCATCGGATTAGGTTAAGTTCGAATCCTGTTGGGAAACTAATATTATTTTAACCAAAATATTTTATTACAAATATTTTTTAAGTAACTTTCTTTTTTTAGTATGCAACAATTCCTGACGTGACAATTTCTATTGATGATATGGGAATGGTTGTTTCATTTATTTTGTATTTAAATTAAAAAAAGTAAATTTAGATTGAATATTGGTCTGGAGCAAAATCAAATTATGAATTTCCTTCTTTTGTTGATTTTAAATATAAAATGGATACAGATTTATATGAATTTTGCAAGGTTTGATAAAATTATAATTTTTTAGTTAATTTTTTAATTAGATAAAACATCTTCCTCGTTCAATGACAATAAGCTCAAATGGAAGAATATTTGCTATTTTTGCTAGCGATTCTTTTATTTATATTTTTAATTTATTAAATGGCAAAATAATTCAAAAATTGGATGAAACAATTGAAAAATATATTCAAATGGGAAATGAAACAAAGTATAAAATTTAATTATTTTTTAATTAAAAAAAATTTTTTTGTAGAGGAAATGGACTTCCACCTATGGAATGGACTCGTAGAGTTGCTTTAGAAAAAGAAATGGCAACAAGAGATTCTTCATCTTTTCGCCATGTAAAATTGATTTTTGATAATTCTAGCAATTTTATTATTTATCCAACACCTTTGGGCATTTCTGTTTATAATTTGGTTACAAAACAATTAGTTAGGCAAATTGGAACAAGTGAAAACTTGAGATTTTTTGGTTTGTTTTTTTACATTTTTTCCTATTTTTTAAATTTTTTGAGGTATTGCATTATGTCGAGCTGTTCCAAGTGTAACGGTTGGATTTAATCAAAAATTAATAAAAAAAATTTTTTAAAGGAAAAGCTTCAAGGTGCAGCAACAAGTGTACGTGTTGAAGCAGCTGAAAATCCGAATTTGAGAATATCTGAACCTGATCCAATGCTGGTATAAAATTTATTTTGTTTTTTAATTATATTCCAATTTTTTTAAAAGGTTGCCACCGCTTACAGAAAAAATCGTTTTTATTTATTTACAAATGTAGAGCCTTATACAGAAGAAATTGATGGATCTACTTCTTATAATAGAGATGTTTTTAATGAAAAACCATTAAAAGAAGATATGATAACAGCAGTTGAATATGAAAATGCAATGCAACAATCAAAATTGAGCACACAGTTTGTTTTTTAAAATTTTTTGAATTTTTTAAAATTATTTTTTTAGAGCTATTATTTTCACTACATATGGAGATATTGTTATAGAATTATATCCAGATAAAGTACCCAAAACTGTTGAGAATTTTTGTACACATGCTAGACGTGGTTATTATAATGGACATTCATTTCATCGAGTTATTAAAAATTTTATGATTCAGGTTTGTGTGTTTTTTTTTAATTTTTTAGTTGTTTTTTATGAGTCCACCTTTTTTATTTTATTTGAAAAAAATTTTTTTAGACTGGCGATCCAACAGGAAAAGGCACAGGAGGAAATTCCATTTGGGGCGATGATTTCGAAGATGAATTTCATCCACAATTGAGGCATGACAGAGCATTTCGTGTTTCAATGGCAAATGCTGGGCCAAATACTAATGGATCACAATTTTTTATAACAGTTTGTCCAGCTGAATGGTTAGATGGAAAAAATACAATTTTTGGACAAGTTTTGGAAGGTTTAAATGTTGTACAGGTTTTTTGATTTTTTTTTAAATTTGTTTAAAAAAATATTTTTTAAAGAAAATTAATCAAGTTCCAGTTCATGAAAAAAGTGGTCGTCCAAGAGATGAAATTTCAATAATTTCAATTTCTTTAAAAAATGCTTAATATTTTTAAAAGTAGTTTTTATTAATATTTAAATAAATTTATTTTTGAATTTTATTTTTATTTGCATATTTGTTTAATATCAATTTGTTTAATATTGATTTTTTAAGTAATTTAATAATTCATTTTAGCTATTGTATATATTTAAAAAGAAGAATAATTTTAAAATATTTCTAATTCTAATTAAATGAATGTTGCTGGTGTTAAACCTGAAGAACTCTTAAGGTTTTTTTAATATTTTATAATCAAATAAAAAAGATTTTTTACAAGATATGGTGTTGATGAACGTACTGTTTGGGCAATTCAACTTCGTTTTATGAAAAATTTTCAATTAAATAAAGATGAAGTGGTGCAAGAGAAGTCATCAGAAACGGCGGTTACTGAAGAAGAATCTCGGTATAAAATTTTTTAAATTGCCTAGATTTTTTTATTCTTCTCATTTTTAGAGGCAAAGATCAATGTAGCAGTAACTCCTCAACGCAACCTTTACTTTCCTCTTTGAATGAAAAGGAAATTAAAAAATCAATTCAATTTTCTGTTTGTTGCTGTGCCTTCTTTCATGGATTTTCTGGTTTTCTTTTTTAAATTTAATAGAACAAATAAATTTTTAATTTAAGAAATCGATCAGCAAAGTATCGATGCATTAGCTAATCTTTTGGATGGAAAATTGAACAAAATGTGTGAACAACTTAAAATGTTGGGTAATCGATTAAAACAAGGAAAACCATCAGAATTTAAGGTTTAAATATTTATTTTTTAAATTTGCTCTTTTAGTTGGCGTGGTTTAGTGGATAGGGAGTTTGATTCTTTTAAACCGTAGGTTCGATGTGGTGGTTCGATCCAATTTTATTTCTAAAACAAGGAAAACCATATTTTTGAAGATTCTTTTGTTAGTCGTCGTGGTGTAATGGTTAGTGATTCTGGTTCTCTAAGATTTTAATATGTTGGTTCGATTCCAACTTGTTTCTGACTCCTTATCATTATCTAAAATTTTTTAAAAGCTTGTACTTTTATTTTTAAAAATTGATAATATATATTTATAAAAATTTAATTTTTTAGAATCCAGTCCATCAAGTATTAAAAATGCATTTATTGCCTGTACAAACTTTGTTTGATTTTTATCGTGCTCGTGTACTTGCTCCATTTGAATTACTTTCTAAACAATTTAAACAAAAGAAAATGTTGGAAGACAAAAATAAAACTGAGAAGAAACCAAGAAGAAAGAGGAAAAGAGGTAAAGATTTTGATAATAATAATAATGAAGATAAAAATTAAATAAATAATTAAATATTTTAAATAATTGGATAAAAATTTTTTAATAAAATTAATTTTAAATAATTTTAAATAATTTGTTGATATTTCTAATTTTATACTTAAATTTTTTTTCAAAATTTAAATTTTTTTTATTCAAATAAAAAAAAGATTATAATTGAGATAATATAAATAAAGATAATGTTTTTGATCTAACAAAATTTAGGGGGTCCAAACTTCATTGGAAATAAACTGGAATGATTTCAATAAAAAATATGTACAAATAAAAAAAAATAAAATTCCCAAAAAATGGATATACATTTTTGACATATTTTTTAATTTAATTTTATTTTTTTAGAAATTTTTGTCAAACCGGAAGATAATTAAAAATGCTTCTCTAAAATTCAACTTCTTTTTATGCTTTTTGGCTTATTACTTCTTCACCATTATTCATATCCATTGTTAATGCTTGGACAATCCATGGATCATTTTTGGAGCCTTGTTTGAATTCTTCTCTTGTGAGTTTACCATCAAAATTCTTTTAAAAAGGTTTTTTATTTTTTTTTTGGGATTTTTTAAATTTTATTTTTTGATTTTTTAAAATTACCAAATCCATATTTGCAAAAATTTTTTCTACTCGTTTTTGGGGAGTATCTTCATCTTTGGGTAATTCTAACATATTTCCAATCATGCTATATATTGCATCGACAATCTAAATGAAAAGATTTTTTTAATTGTTTTTATGTTTTTTTTTCACAATCAGAATATTTTTTTTTCTATTTTTTAATTTTTTAATATTTACGTCTGCCATTTCTGCTTTTGTAATAAAACCGTCCTTGTCTACATCATATAGAGAAAATGCCCCTAAAAATTAGAAAAAATATTTTTGTATTTTTTAAAATAAGTAATTTTATTGTTGCTATAGGCAATATTTAAATTTTTTTCAACTTGAAATTTTTGTTTTCTCTTACTTAAAAATCAAATTAATTATTTTTACTTACATTCTAATTTTTCATCTAAAGTCCCTCTCGAAGTAATCGAAAGTGCTGAAAAAAAATTTTTTTCTAATTATTTTTCTTTTTTTCTAAATTTTTTTTTTATTTTTTCATTTTAATTTTTTTAAATTTTCTTTCTGATTTTTTCTGAAGTTTTTTTTTTCATTTTTTCACAAACCTGCAATAAATTCTTTAAATGAAATGTGTCCATCCTGTAAAAATACCATTGGGGAATTTTAAAAAATATTTTAAAAAATTTTAAATTTACCCTATTATCATCAAAAACATTAAAAACAAAGGCTGCAAATTTTGAGGGGTCTCCATTTGGAAAAAATTGGCGATAAATATTTTGGAATTCGTCAAGCTTTGAAAAAAAATTTTTTTTTAATTTTTTAAATTTTTTTTACTTTTAATTCTCCTGTTGGACAATCACGTACAAAATCCTTTAGATTAATTTATTTTTTTAAATTTTTTTTTTAAATTTAATTTACCTTATACCATTTTCTCAATTCTTTTCTTGTAAAGTACGTTTTTTGTTCCAAATCACTTAATTCTTCTGGTGTTAATTTTTTATTTGCTTTTTTTCTTTTTTCTTTTAATCTTCTACCATTTTGTTGTTTATTTTTATTTTGTTTATTATTTTCATTATTATTATTATTTGAACCATTTCCTATTGGAACATTTTCTGTTTCTTGTTCACCAATACCACAACCAGAATTTCCATAATTTGTTAATGGTTCTGTTGTTGTTCTTCCTGTAATGCTTCGATTAAATTTGCTATTATTCTTTCCCATCTAGAAATTTTTTTTATTTTTTTTTTATTTTAAAGAAGAGGTGAACTTGGAATAGGGAAATGACTGAAATTTTTTGATTTTTGATTTTTTTTTCTCTTTTTGTTGTTGACTTTGTTATATTTTTGTTATTATTTTTGGGGGGATTTGTATGGGGTTTTTTTGATTATATATATTTATTTTTTTATTTAAAAATGAAATTATCGTTTGGGGGAAGTAACTGGGATTTTATTTTTGAATTTTTCCTGACTTTGTTGCAGGATTTTTTTTTATTTTTATTTCTTTGAACTTTTGAAGTTTTTAATTTATTTTTGAAGTTTATAACAAAAAATAATGTTAAAATCAACGCTAAGCTATCGCACAGTTTTAAGGATTAAAAGCCTGTAAATATTGACGTTGAAAGAGAAAAGTCATTTTATTATAGTTGAGCAATAATTAATGCTTGCATAAACAATTTTTTTTAAGTGCATTAGCATCAAGTTTTAAGAGAGGAAGTGCTTTTAATTAAAGTATTATTAAAGAGGAAGTAATTTAAATAGAGGGATTTTTTTATGTTAATTTATTAGTAAAAGGGGAGTGTGTAGACAAAAAAATGAAAATTAAATTTTAAAGAAATCAGAATTTAAATTTATTTTTCCGGGAGAAAAATTCAAAAAGGAGAAATGAAAATTTAGTGGCTTTATTATGTCTAAAAAATATTAAAGATTTAAAGTAATTTTGTTATTTGGTTGTGATGGTAATATGTAAATAATCCTTACTTTAAAAAAATATTTTTTCTCTTAAATATATAATCCTTTTTTATAAAATATATTTTATTAATCCCTTTTTCGCGCAATATTTTATGTTAAACACAAAAAACGATTTAAAAAAAGGGAGTGTGGATAAATAAAAATATATATATATTTATGTCGTTGGGATTGTCATTGGCCCACTGGATTAATAGGACATTTAGGAGTTTTTGAAACTTTGAGTGGATAGATATGTCAAAACATTGGAAATAATTAGAAAAAAAGAAAGTTTAAAAAGGAATATGTTGGGATAAGGGGGATAAGTTAAAGATTTTTTTCTAGGAAAGTCAATTCAAAGCATCTAGATTTTAATAATTTTTTTGGAAATATTTTTAATTAAAATTTTTTAAATTATTTTATTTTTTAAAGAATATTTTATTTATTTAAAAAAAGCATTTATAATCCTTTAATAATAATTATTTTATTTAATTTTTAGTTTCTCTCTCTATTTTCATTTTTTTAATTTATTTTTTATTTTTTCTGTTCTTTTTTTTTGAATTTTAACCGGAAAAATATATTTTTCTCTATTTTTATTTTTCTCTAATTTTTACTTCACATAAAACTAGTTAATTATTATATATTTATTAACGTAGATGTGTTGACAAGCTTTTAAAAAAAGTGAAAAAGATAATGAAAATGATAAATTGATTTTTCTTTTTAAAAAAATAATTAGAGAGGGGTGAAATGTGTGGTTTTGTGTTATTTTTAGTAGAAAGAGGGGAACAAATGTGTGTGATTTTAATTTTGAAATTTTTTTTTTTTTGAATTTTTTTGACAAAAATATTTTTCATTAAAAAGGTCTAAAAAAAGAGATATATTATTTTTATAAAAATATTTATTTTTATTTTTACACAAAACAAAAAAGAAGAAAAAAAACCGGAAAAAGCGCGGCAAAATAAAATAATTCGCGTCACAAAATAATAATTATTATATTGGCACAGCTGGTTTTTTAAACAAAAATCTTTTCCTCTTTTTTTTAAATTTTTAGATGAAAAATCTTTAAAAAAAAGATTATTAACTAGGGCTTATTGTTTAATTTATTAAATATTTAAAAAAAAAATTAAAGAGTAAAAGAAAATCAGAAGGACATTCCATCCACTTTTTTCAAAAAATTTTAAAGAACAAGGTTTTGCCTAAACAAAAAACAGCGCAATAGAAAAATAAGTTTTAAACTACACAAGTTTGACAAAAATAGAAACAGAAACATTAAAGTTATGGGTAAAGAATGGAAATTAAATTTAAAAAGGGAGGAGAGGGGGAATAAAGTAAAGAACCTTTAAAAATATTTTTTTGAATATGGGTGTAACCCTGAAGAGTATTAGAATTAGAAAAATCGAAATAAAAGTCAGAATTAAAAAATCAGAATTGTTCTTTTAAATGTTTTGATCTTTTGGAATAAACTAAATGAATATTAATGGATTTTTTGAATAATTTTTAAAAATGGAAAAGAAGTTAAAACAATTTTTAGTTCTTTAAACAATTATTGAGATTGACTTTTGCTTTTACCAATCCAAGTGTGTAAAAAAATTTAAAGAGAAAAGTTGGTAAAAATAATATTTTTTATTTAAAAATTTTTTATTTTATTTTTTCTTACAAAATTGGAAAAAGTCAATGAATTAAAAGTTGTAAAGTTTTATTAAAAAAACAAGTTTTATAGTCAATTGGGGAGATATAAAGTGTTTACCACTATAATATTAATGAAAAAATTTTTTTTATATTTTTAATGAGTTGTTTTTTTTATTTTTATTTTTTTGTGGGTTAGTTGACTATTATTTTTTATATTTTTTTAAGAGAAGCCTTTAAAAAATATTTTCTTTTAATTTAAAAAAGTTTAAAAAGAAAATGAGACTAAATGCTTATTTTATAAAATAAAAAGAGGAATTAAAAAAAATATTTAAAGTCACAACTTCCGTTTTTTATATTAGTTGGAGGGTTTCTTTTTAATTTTAAATATTTTTTATAGCTTTTTTTTATTAGTTTTCTTTTTATTTTTTCACTTATCTGCGCATGTACTTTTACATACTCTTGGGGGGATAAATTAAAAAATATTTTGATAATGGGACGTTTGGGTGCGAGCAGTCGAGTGTCACTTAAAAAAACTAGTGAAAAAATGCTGTCAAATATTAAAAATAAAATTTTTTAAACAAGAAAAACCCTCAGAAATACCCTTATTAGCTAAAAAATAAAAAAAACTTTTTCCTTTATCCCATTGGGAGAAAATGATAAAAAGTAAAAAAAATTACTATATTTACATGTACACATTATATATTAAAAAAAGTTGTCGCTTTTAATCCGTTGTTGGCATTTCATTTATGCTTTTAAAATAAAAATAGGGAGAGAGGCTTCTTCACTTCATTTGTTTAGCGTCAATAACATGTCAAAAGGGGAGGAGAATAAAAAAATGGTAGAAAAGGGGAGAAGCTTTTTTATGCGCAGATGGATTAAAAGTAATAATAATATTTATCAGTGATGTGTATAATTATTTTTTTTGCGTTTTTAAAAGTTTTGGATTTTTAACTTTTTTTGTTTGGCGTTTTTTATTGAGCACATCCTAATGTGTGCTTCCAAAATGATGACAAGTTAATGCAATGAAGGGGAAATAAATAGAATTATATTTTTGTGAAGAGATGACAAAAAATAATGTTAAATTAAATTTGGCAAAATTATGGGGGAAGTGTTTGTTTTTAAAAAAAATAGGGGTTAAGGAAAATTTTTGGGGAATTTTTGAAAATTTTAGAATTTTCAAAATATTACTGCATTTTTTTTTGTGCTGAACCGTCCATACACAAAAAGGTGTCTGTTGAGTCTCATTTTTTCCTTCATTTCATTTTTCAATTTTTTTTTCTATTTTTATCTATTTTTTTTTTGTTTTTAGTTAACAAAGATGTAATAGTGCAAAGTATAATTCTTTTCAGAGTTAGCCCAGAAGATCAAGACCATGAGGTTTATTTAAAAATCATAGATCGCGTTGTCAAGCCAAAAATTCCAAAATTTTGCTTGTATTGATCTTCTGGGCTTTTCTCTGTTGTTTACTCCCTCCAAAGTAAACAAACAACTCAACAAAATATTTATTTTTATTTTTGTCCTCTTATTTTTATATACTCCCTCTTTTATTTCCTTTATTTTTATCAGCATTAATATTTTATGAAAAGTAACCTCCCCTTCTCTTCCTCCTCTCAGATTAATATAAAAATGTTTACTCGTACATTGCTGAGCAATCATTTCCAAATTGTTCCATTATTTCGCAGTTGTTTTAAAAATAATATAAATTTTCATATTATTTCTTCTGTTAGCACAAATACGATGACCAACACAATTTATAATTTTGAAGCTAAAGATATTGATGGAAAGGATGTTAAGATGGATATATACAAGTATTTTTTAGAGATTTTTAAACAAATTATTTATTTAATTTTCTAGGGGACGTGTTGTCTTGATGGTTAATGTTGCATCTGAATGTGGATTTACCAAGACCAATTATCCACAGATGAAGGTTCTTCTTGAAAAGTATAAGGATCAGGGACTTTCTGTTGCTTGCTTTCCATGCAATCAGGTTTTCTTTTTCGTTTTGAGTGGATTATTTGGATGGTTGACTTAATAGAAGTCGAGCTGACATTTTATCCAAATTGGCGAAATTGGACATTTCCTCCCAAATTGTTGGGGCTGGCTTGATAAGTTGTTCTTTTATTGAGTTTAGTGTCTAAAGTCATTTCCGGAAACTTTACATTAAGGGAAAGCAAAGATTATATATTTGAGAAAAGATGATGTGGATTTACCAACCATTCTAAATATTTCCTTAAATTTCAGTTTAATGGTCAAGAGCCAGGAACTAATGAAGAGATTAAGAAATTTATCAATGAAAAGTTCAATTTTTATCCTGATTTGTATGCAAAAATTGATGTGAATGGGAAGAGTGCTCATCCACTTTGGGAATTTTTGAAGCATGAAAAGCATGGTTTTTAATTTTTTTTTTATTTAATAAAAATGGCATTTAAAAGGCACTTTGATTGATGCGATTAAATGGAATTTTACGAAATTTTTGGTTGACAAGAATGGAATTCCAGTTAGTCGACATGCACCAACTGATGAACCGGAAAAGTTGGAGCCAGAAATTAAGAAGCTTTTGGCATCTTAAAGGAAAAAAGAAAGAAGAAAAGAGGTCTTTTGGTAAATAAAAGAAGTTTTGAGTTTAAAATTATTTTATAGAAAATAATTTAAAGCCTTTAAAAGGCAAAAATCTTTTATTAAATGTCTTATTTTCATAAAATTGTTTTTAGGAAAAAAATTTCCCAGTGATTGATTGAACAGATATTAGAAACAAAAATTTATGTTTTATGAAAATGCCATTTAATAAAGAATATACTTAATTTAAGAAAAAAAATTTTCTCGTATGCAACGTATAAATATTTAAAAAATTTATAATAATTATCGAATCATTGTTCTTTTGAACATTCATATTTTTTAATTTTTATTGTTTTGATTGTATTTTTAACTAGTGGATGAGATTTGGGAAAAGGAAGGAGTTGGAAGAGGTTCCGGGTCCATCACGAACTTTAATGAAACTTTTTTTGATATTTTTGATAAGTTCATTTTTTTGTCCCAAGGGATAGGAAATTGATATTTTAGATGGAAATCTTTTAGAAGATTTAACTAAAAAAGGGGAGCGGAATCAGGATTTCTTAAATAAGAAAAACAAAATTTGTTGGGCTGAAATATTTGATTTTTTAAATTTTTTTTTGGAAATGTACTTGAAATATTTTTTTGGACAATTTATGTAAAAGAAATTAATTTTAGAGCAATGCGTGTTTTTTGTAATCTAATTTTCTTCCTTTTTCTTTTAAAAATTGTTTACAAGCAATTAGATGTTTTTAGAAGGGGAAAATTTAAATTAATGGAAAAAAGAGAAAAAGGACGAGAATTAAATTTTTTATTGAAAAGGAAGGGAGGGGGGATATTTTTATTTTTTAGATATTAGAAGGGTTAAAAGAATTGGAGAAAACAAAAAATTTTCCCGAATCTTTATTTTAAGAAATATATATTTTGTAGAACACTTACACACTAGACGCAAAATGGCTTAAAAATAGAGGAATGAATTTTTAATTCTTATTAAGCAAAGGTTCCTTTACGGCTAAAAATCCCAAAAATTTAAAAGTATAGATAATCATAGATAGAAATATTTAAAGAGGGGGGATAAAGTGGTGGGGAGAAACCCTTGCTAAAAATACAAAAAAAAATTTAAGATAAATTTAAGGAGAAAATTTGGTATTTTTTAATAAGAGGGAAACATAAAGAAAAAATATTTCCGTTTTTTAAATATCAAAAGAATTCACAATTTAATTTTTTTAGAAAAAATAATAATTTTTTACAACCTTTCCTCTTCCTTAATATATTTCCTTTTGTCTGTCCGTTTGAATTTTCAAGAAAGTGGTGGCGGTGGAGGCGAACCACCCACAACAACACGTTCTCCAGACTCGTGAGGAGTTCTCGTTCCACCAGCAACATTAGCCAAATGATCGATTGAAGTTGAAGCTACCATTCTTGCCTTTAAATTGAAACTATTTTTAGTGAAATATAAAAGAAAATTAACGTTGTTAACAGCACTTCCAATCTTCGTTTCGAATGATTTGAAAAATGACGACTTGCGAATGTCATTAAATTTGTTAGCAACAGTCTCTGCAGTTCCTCCAACAAATTCGCTAGTTTTTTGAAACCTAAATTTTTAAAATTCAGAGATGTTTTGTTCTAATGTGAGTCATGTTTTTAGATGGGGCGGCAACTCCAACTTCGAAACCCCGTTCCAGGCTACTTTTTTGAAAAGCCGTCGATGAGTCAGAATTATTCCCAATTGAGAGATTAAACAATAAAAAATCTTACGCTGGTGTCTCCTTGACAGTACGGATTCCCTGCGCCATTTCACTAGTCAGCTCATTAAAAGGAGAAATCCCTAATTTATGCTTCAGATGTGCCACTTGTTTTTGACGGACAGCTAGAACTTGTCGAAGTGTTGCAACCTCATCTTCTGTCTAAAAGAAAAGATAATTTTCATTTTAAATAAAAAAAGAGACAACCTTTTTCAACTCTTCAAGAATCAATTCACGTTCTGCTTCAGTCAATTGTCCATCAACAGAATTTGCAGCTGGATCGCTTGAAGCTTAAAAATGTTACTTTAAAAATATCTATTAAAAAAGAATTACCTTCAATACCTGGAGTTGCCATTTTGCTTCAAAAATAAAATTAATTAGCTATGATTTGAGGAAAAATTCTAAAAAATACAAAAGAAAATTTGCCAGCAAATCAAGAACCCCCAAGAAATATAAGGTTGCGTAATAAAGAAAAGAATATGAGAAAATAATAGAGAAAAGAGTCAGAGCAGATGTTTATCTTCTGGAGTCATACAAAATGTCTACGTTTCAGAATGTCAACAAAACAGAAAAATATCAAAACATCTATTAATATCAACATTTATTTCTTTTGGATGTTGGCCTTATGAAATGACTATTTGTATACCTGTCATAGTCTCTCGTCTCTCTTTTTCTTTAACAATCTCTAACTTTTCTACACTACCTAATTCTGACAGAATTAGAAAAAAGAAATTAATGATAAAGTATTTTGTTCTGACGAACTTATTAATTATTTATCGGTTTTTTATTCTCCCTCGTGTTGTTTAATTTATAATTGTTCGCTATTTTGAAGCTTCTAGAAGAAAATGTTATCAAATCACAACTTTTATGCCTTTTTTTCATTTTACATATAATTAGTTTCTTTTATTATTTAAGAGTTATTAAACTTTAAAAATGATTATTCAAGATGAAAGTCGCCTAAAATCATGGATTTCACATATTGTTGAGGATATGTATGTTTTCTACGTTTTCTTTCTAATCAATAGATTTTACCCATTTTTAGAAGCGATGCAGAGCCTGATGCTCTAGCTAAATATGTTATTGCTTTGGTGAAGAAACCTCTTTCTGAAAATGTTCTTGAGGAATTGTGCCTAGAAAAGCTTTCTGTGTTTCTGCAATCACGTATATTTTCTTAAAGTAAAATCTTAATCGTCTAGCTTTTTAAAGATACGGAGCCATTCGTTAATCAACTTTTTGCTACACTAAAATCAGGAAAATATCTCAACCAATCTGAGGATGTTAAAACTAAAGAGATAAAAGAAGAATATGTCGAGGAACCGTCTGATCAGATAAAACAAGAAGAGGATGCAATAACTGCTGAGACTGATGAGGTTTTTGCATTGATTTATTTATAAACTTTTGTTTAAAGTTGGTTTTGACTGATCCTGATAGTCCAGAACAGTCACCAGCGTCTCCTATTGAAAAGAGAAAGGAGGTTCATCAAAAGAAGGCTGAAGCAAGATCATCAGGTTATTTAATATTTTCATTTGGAATTTTATCATATGCTTTAGGCATGTTGACTTCATCAAAATCCACTCGTGATGAGCACCGAGTTGATAAAGTTATTAAAACTGAAAAATCTTCTCCACGCAGTAGTAGCAAGTCTACCCATTCAGTGAAGGAATCAACTTCGTCAACTCGTAAAGGACCTGGTGGAAGTAGTAGTAGTTCAGGAACCAGACCTCCTCCTACAACAACACACACAACTACTATGACAACTACAGCAACAACCACAAGAACCTCTTCAACACAACAACAACCTACCTCACAACCAACTGGTCGTCCTTTCCGTAAACGTATTTCTCCTCCGCGTTCTAATAGTGCAGAGCGTCGTGGTGGAAGTGGTGTTGAGAGACGCGCTTCGCCTCCATCTAGAAGAAGAGTAGTTATTGGGAGAGAAGGTGGCAATAGTAGTAGTGGTGGAGCATCAATTCGTGTTACTAGTAGACATTATCGTGAGGCTAGACGAGCACGTTCAAAGAGTCGTGAACGTTCGAGATCGCCTGTGCATGTTAGCAGGTAAATTTAAGACTTCCCTCCTTTATTTTAATAAATTATTTTTAGAAAAGAAAAACGTCTAGTTGCTGATTTTGATCTGCGCTCATTACGTCGTCATCGTTGTCGTGATTTTCATGAAAAGGGCTTTTGTATGCGTGGAGATGGTTGTCCATATGATCATGGACCGGTATTTAAATTTAAAAAATTTTTTTACACGATTATTTAAGGATCCTGTGGTTGTTGATGACACTGCTTTGGAAAAGATTGTTCGTGCTAGTGGATCTGTTTTTGATACTAGCAGTGCTTATGGAGTAAATCCGCCTCCGCCAGGACTTGAATCTTCTGGAACTAGTGGAAAGCCTTTGAATGGCAGCGGAAGTATTTCTGAAGGTTAATATATTATTAACCGTCTTGCAACTGAAAAGATTATTTTAGGATATAATCCAGAAGCTCCTGCGCTCACAACACCAGCAATGTCCGGCATTGATTTTTCTGTTCCTCCACCTCCTATATTACCTCATCAAATACGCACCGCAACATCACTCTCAGCATCTCTTATTTATCCACCTGGTACTCTTCCGCCTCCACAACAGCAACTTTCAGCAGATGTTATGAATGCTGCCGTTGCTTCTTTATTGCCGTCTTCATTTGGAGGTGTAACAACGTCAACAGGCGGTTTTGTTCATTTTCGGTCAGCACAACTTGGTGGAGGTCAAGATGCTTCAGCAGCAGTTACTGCATTAACTGCATCAGCATTACCAATCCAAACAACCACAATTTATGGGACTCAAACATCATTATCTGGCATTGGACAAAATAATAATAATCTTGGATTTGGAACAACAAATAGTGGAGGAGGAATGTTGATGCGTGGCGGTCGTTTTAAACCTTATAGTTTTCCTGTGAATCGTAATCAAACATCAAGAAGTCTTTTGGTTCGTTTTATATGAATGAGTATTATTTAAACATCTAATTTTAAGGTGAAAAAAATTCCTCAAGATTTGAACAAAATTGCACAATTGGATCAACATTTTAGTCGGTTTGGTCAAATAACAAATATTCAAGTTCAATATGAAGGTTTAATTTTAAAGCGATTCTTTTCTCATTATCTCTCTATAGGTCGCCCAGACACCGCTTTAGTTACCTTTAAAACGCGTCGTGATGCAATGTCTGCTTATAAGTCTGTTGAACCAATTTTGAACAATCGTTTTATTAAAATCTTTTGGCAAAATGATAAAAATTCTGCGACAACAGATGATGGAAATGCTGGGATGACAGAAAACACAAATCCAAATACAGCATTAACTGGAGGTCCAACAATACCTTTGCCAAAAAGGCCAATTGTACGACCATTGGTATTTCTTTAATCTTTATAAAAATTATTTTGTAATAATAGGGAACTTACAAAAAGACGTTTATCAAAACTCAACCAGTAGCAACAACAGAGTCAACACCTGTTGTTGAACACGCAGACATAGTGGAAGAACCAAATGAATCACTCGCAAAACCAACGACTACAATTTCTTCCACTGTTGTTACTACAAGCGTTTCAAATAACTCAATAACAACACAAGCAAAAAGTCGTGCAGGGACTTTGTTGAAATTAGGGAAGCGAAAATCAATGGATCGTGATGTTCTCAGTCGACTTAAAGAATTGCAAAGAATGAAGACTGGATTATATGCAAAACTTGTGGAACAGCAGAAAACGTTGCTTGAAAAATTGAAAGGTTTGCATTCTCTTGTGAATAGTTTTCTATCTTTTTACAGGAACTGAAGATAAAGAACAACGCAAACGATTAATAGTTCTTATTAAAAAGTCGGAGAGTACTTCAAAGGGAACCAAAGTTGAATTGGAGCAGTTGGCTAATAAAATTCGTGTTGTTGAGCAACGCCAAACTGGTAAACAATTGAGGATGACTTCAAATCTTGTTTTGACTAACGAGAATGCAGGGATTAAAATGGAAAATGAAGGTTTGTTTAGTCTATTTATTTTGTTAAAAGTCTTGATTTACTAATATTTAAACAATCAGCTTCGGTTGGCATTTCTCCTCCAAAAACGCCAAATAAGAAGTTGTTCAAATTGTGTCGTGTGGTTTATGTTTTAAATTGTCCACAGGAACAGTCTGAAAAACTCATTGGTATTTTTAATATTGTTTGTATTTTTTAAATTATATTTTAGTTCATATGGAACAATTTGGAGATTTATTTGATTATGGTTTGCTTGATCATTCAATTGTTTTTTGAAAATAAAATCCTGTTTTTTAGATATTAACACAGAGCCTTTGGTCTTCACTTACAAAGACCCAATGTCTGCTCAAAAGGTTTTTTAAATTTGTTTTTCGATTAAAAAAGATAATTATTTTAGGCTGTTTCTCATGCAACTACTACACCTTTTCCCCATGCAAACATTACTATTGAATGGGCGCCAGTTTCAAAGAGTGTCAGCAACGGTCAAGCAATTATTCCAGATGGAGAGAGAAAACCATCCGTTAGTTTTATTATAAATTGAATTAATTTAAATTAAGTTTTTAGGAGCAAGTAACTCCAAAAGATTTACTTGCCTCGTTAGATTATGATGAAGATGAAGAACACGACGAGGAGGAGGATGACGAACACAGAAGCGATGGTGAAGTGGAAATTGATGATGATTTGGATGTTAAGCAAGAAATTGGTTATAATTTAGAAGAAGAACATTAGATGAAATAGATTTTGATGTTGATGACAACTTTGGTATTTTTTAAAAATAAAACAAAAGGTTTGATGATATTATTTAAAAAATCACAAAAATATATAATGAATGGCATTCCTTCTCCACCTCTAAAGACGCGCCATCCTTTTTTTAGCGCGCAAAATATAACATTTATTAAAAATCACATCTTTCCCTTAATTTTTTTTAAACGACCCTTCAATATAATTTTATTTTTGGTAAGTTGTTCTGCTTATTTTTAAGTTAAAATGATTTATTTTAAAAATTATGAAAAATAAAATTTAATAAGCAGAATATTTATTAGGCATACATCAGAGATGTCGTCGATTTATTTATTTTAGAAATAAAAACGAACCGAACTTTTTTTTGAATTCAACTAAAAATATCGACAACATTTCTGTCATTTTCTTTAAACGTAAAAATTAGCATGTTGCTAATCTTACATATTTTTTAAAAAATGGCTCTATTGTAATACAAAAAAATAAATAAAAAGAATAAATGTTGAACAAGCAAGAATAAAGCTTGAAAAAAATAAAGAGCCGATATTTTATTGTTATATCGTTGAAATAGATCAACGTTAATATTTTTACATTTTTATAATTAATTTAACTAGTCAAACTTTTTTGTTGTAAATAAAGTTAATAAATATTTAACTTGTTTTCTTTATATTTTAATATGTTTTGAACAAGTATTTTTACTAACTACTTTTTTAATCTTAAATAATTTATTTATTTAATCAAAAATAAACTATTATAATTTAGATATTCCATTATCCGAACATGAGCGACTCTGGTGAATCACGCGATTCTGGACGTCTTAGCGTCAGTGGGCCTGACATGCGTATGACTTCTTTAACAGTAGGACAGTTTTGGCAGCAAGTGGAGGCAATTGAATTGCGAACTATTACTCTGGTATAAATTATCAATAGATTCACACTGTTTTCAGTTAATCTTAGAATAGTGTTTAGTTTTATGAAGTCATTTTAAGGTGCAATTGCGGGGGACGGTGCGACCGATAACAATTTGGAGTGATGGTAATCCACTCAATATGAACGAATACATGGAAGAATTCCTAAATTGTGCTGTCTTGGATTTTAATCAACGACAACGCGCCAATAATTGTCGCACTTCCTCACCTGTTATCAAAAATGGGGCTGTTACTTTAGATGTAATGCTTTTAACAAAATGTGATTCATAATTTTGATAATTTTAGATCATCTTGACCAGTCCTGGACGTGTGGGTTACCCCGGTGGGCCATCGACTATAACCGTTGAGGTAATTTATTGCAAGCTGATTTCCTTAGGAAATTCCCAAAATTTGTATATTTTTGGAATCCAAATATTTTCGAAATTTTCCGTCAATCTACTTCGCTCTATCCAATCTAATCTTTTTTAAGTACACTCTTCGCAGCGGCTACCAGATTCGTTACCGTTAAAGTTACTTTTTATTAATCTACTTCATCCTTCTCGATTGAATTGTTATACAACAACTCCATATTGTCTTTACAATTATGTGCCTCCAAATTTATTTATGTATGATTTTTTGAAAAACTTATTTTACTTTTTCTGTTTTTCAGATTTGCTCTCACCTCTATTGACGTAAATGTTCAACAAGTATATTTTTATATTTTAAACATTTTTGCCTTTAATTCCTTTTAAAAATATTTTTCGTCGAGATAAAAATTATTCTCAATAGTGTGGTTCGAACCTTGGACCTTTTTTAATCAAGAACCAAAAATTTTCCAACTACACCACGCGACTTCATTAATTTTTTTGTTTCAGTTTTGTGCTGTACTTCTTAATTCTTTCAAAATGGTGTTAGAATGTACAACTCACAGCCATATCCACTGTTTGATCAAAGCTATCCACGATTAGCTATAAGGTTGAAATCGTTATATGGTCGTTTTATGGTGGAAATAAATCAACGTTAATATTTTTACATTTTTATAATTAATTTGACTAGTAAAAATATTTTTTGTTGTAAATAAAGTTAATAAATATTTAACTTGTTTTCTTTATATTTAATATGTTTTGAACAAGTATTTTTACTAACTACTTTTTTAATCTTAAATAATTTATTTATTTAATCAAAAATAAACTATTATAATTTAGATATTCCATTATCCGAACATGAGCGATTCTAGTGAATCACGCGATTCTGGACATCCTAGTCTCACAGAGCCTGACATGCGTCTTTCTTCTTTAACAGTAGGTCAGTTTTGGCAGCAATTAGATCCGGCTGGAAATCGACAGATTACTCAGGTATAATTGAATAGTTCGCATTATTCTCAACTTGAATTGTGTAATAATTTTTAAGTTGGTGATTAATGGAAAAAGAGGACCAATTTCCATTTGGAGCGATGGTGATCCACTCAATTTGGACGAGGGTATGGAAGAATTTATGCGTGACGCGGTCGTGAGCTTCAATCAACAGCAACGTGCTCATGGCCGCCCATCTAGTTTGCCTGTTATAGAAAATAGAATGGTCAAGTTATATGTAATGTTTTTAAAATATTTTTTATTTAATGAATATTTTAGGTTTTCGTCACAGATCCTATCGGTCCGTTTCGCATGACGATTGAGGTTTTATTATTTTTCTATTCTAGTTCTGATACTCTGAATATCTAATATTTTTAAGTATACTCTTCGCAGCGGCTACCATATTCGTTACCGCTAAAGTTTCATCCTTTTCGACGGAATTCGGGAAGATTTACTAGCTCTTAAAAATGTTTAATTTTAATATTTTTGGACATTTTCATAAAGAATGGTAGCAAATAAATTAAATATAAAAAAATTTTCGTCTATCCCACATATTTTCTATAATATTTTGAGATTATTTTTGTCCAATATTGTTTTTGTGGGATATAATGGCATATTTCCGTCCTTAAACATTTTTCGTTGACCATTTATTTTTAAATATAACACAAAACTTTGAAAAATAATATTCAAAGTATTATAGAAAAACATGGGCGGTTTTATAATTTTTATATTTATTTATTTTATTTTTGATAGTTTAGAGTACATTTTACGATTTTTAGAATTTAAATTATAAAAGTTAGACTAGATTCATTCACAATTTAATTTTTAATTATGACTCACATCAGTCAAAATTATTGATTTTTAATTAAAAATTAAGCAACACCAAAACTTCTTCAAAAAATGTCAGACGAAGAAGAATTTGAAGAAATTGAACGAATCGTTCTTGGATTAGATGAGGTTTTTTTAATTATTTTAAAATTCCTTTATTTATTTTTTCTTATTTTTAGCCTGATTTTGATCTTTACGATAGAGTTGCTTGCTTGGATATGGTCAAAGCACATCAACTTGAAAGAAAACGTCGGCAATTCCACAGTATGGGAAATCTTCGTGAAGGGGGCGATGGTGGTGGTGGAGGAACAGTAACAACGGAAATGGCTACAAAGTGAGTTTTCAAAATTTTCTAGTCATTTTTGATTTTTTTTGGAAATATAGAAATTTACAAATTTCTCCTAAGAGGTTTCTTTAAAAGGGGAACTCAGCTGGAGAGTTTTTAGTGTAAAGAGTCACTAGATAAAAGCAATATTTTTAAGAATTCAATAAAAATTGGAAATAAAAATTATTTTTTTCTTATTTCCCAGACAGAAAAGTATGTTCTTTTTAAATACATTTCCTTAAAAAATCACAAAATCATTCTTTAATTTTTTAAAATATATTTTTTTTTTCATATTTTTCTCTTTTATTCTATTTATCTTTTATTTAATTCTTCTTAAAAATTAACTAATTATGAACATTCCTACTTCTAAACGAACTGTTTCGTTTCGAATGCCTTTGCAACAGAAAAGTAAGCATCAATCACTTTCTGAGGTTCTTTTATCTTCATTAGAAAATTCAAAATGATCCAAAAAATTAAGGAAACAGATGTAGATTTACCAGGGGGAAATCGTCATCAAAGAAAATATCTTCAAGCACCACGTGCCTTTTCTGTTGAAATGAGTGGAACAACAGACTCGAGAGAATCTTCTTTTATTATTTCAGATGCTAAAATTTCTCCTGTACTTCCTGTAGATGAACAAACATACAAATATTTAGATATGTGTGATTGTTCTCTTTTGCCTGATTGTGCTTTAGGTGATTGTATTCCTTTGAATACATTTGAAGATGATTTTGATGAAAATCAATTTAAACAACAAAAATATCAACAAATTTCTCAAAAACGAATTAATGAACCCCAAAAAAGAAGCAAAATGAAGCCTGAGGTTGCAACAAAAAATCATCGTCTTAAACCTCCACAATACTTTTACGGCAGCAATTTGTCTTCTCCAGGGCCATCCTCATCTACTCAAAGCCCTATTCAAGGATATTCTTCTCCGTCATTATCAACTACCTCAGAAGCATCTACAGAATCTGCTCCAGCTTCTTTTCTTTTTCGTTTACCTTTAACTATTTCAAAAGTAATCAGAGGAATTGCTGATTGTGAAGTTCGTGCTGTTAGTAGTTGTGGAAGTAGAAAATGTCAAAGTAAATCAATTCCTATAGACTTTACAGAGATGGGTGTATTTATTGCTCCTCCTTCAGATACTGATCCAGATGAAGCTTTTGTTGTTGTCGAAAGAAGAAGACTGTTTGTAAAATTAAAATTTAACTCGGAAATCTAGCTCAGATCCTTTCTTATTCCCATCTTTTTTATAAAAAATTCACGTATAATTTTTCTTTGAGTAATTTTCCAAACGATATTATTTAGTTATTTCCAAGACATTTTTACAAATATTGGAAAATTGTCCACCTTGGAAAGGAAACAATTATTTTTTGGCCTCCATTCCTTTTTTATTCATTCTAAAAACGGAAGAGGGGAATAAAAAATAAGGAAATTATTTTCTCAAAAACACCTTTCAAGCACTATTACTTTTATTACAAAATTTTTATATTTTTAATAGTTTTAGTATTTTTATGAAATTTAAAAAAAATTGATTGTCTCAAGTTTCTTTAAGGGAAGTAAAATTGCTATTAAATATTTTAAAATTTTATTTTTCAGTTTTGACGATAGTGGTGCTGGTAGTGAACAACAATCTTCAATTACTGCTGCTGTTTCTCCTGCGCCAACTCGACAGTCACCTGCAGCTAAACAAAATATTAATTCTGTTGAAAATTTATTGCAGCGCGGTGGAGGTGTTCAAAATAATTTTTCTGAAGGAAAAGAATTGGCTACAAATCCAATAGCTGTAGATACTCAACGAGCACCTGCTTCGACAATGTTTGTTTTTTAAATTTTAATTTTTATAAATAAGTTTTTATTTAAGCAGCAAAGGAAGTCCACTTTTACGTTTTGCTGATAAAACGGAGGAACACAACATTACACGTCAAAAAAGGGGTGTTGAAGAAGCACAGTCAGAAGGGATTGGAGGAAGCGGAGGTATGGTAGACCCAAAAATTCGACATATTTGGTCTGAAGCCGTTGATCTTAGCGAAATTCGGAATGTTGAAGATCAAACAGAGTAAGTGTTTAGAATTTTCATTTTCTTGTTTTCTGGGATTATTTTCAATTTTTAGATTTCGTTCTTTACGTGCTCAACTTGGAATTGATGTAATTAAAATTATAATTTATTTAAAAATAATTTTAATTCTTACAGAAAATCTCGGCAGAGACACTTTCTCAATATCATGTAAGAGGACATATGGATGCTTTTGATCAACCGGCTATTTGTTACCCACGTTATAGAGGTCCTTCAACTCGTAATAGAATTCCTAATGGTATTTTTTAAGAAAAAGATATTTTTTTAACTTTTAAATATTTTTTTTTCTAGGCCTGAAAATGATTCGAAGAGTTTCTGGTGGCAAATTACTTAAAGAAAATTATCCTGACGAAAGTTCAGAGTAAGTCCATATATATGGATTTTTTATATTTATTTTTTAATTTTTAAAGAAAAGTTCGTTTTACTGGAATGTTTGGACTTCAAATGGTTACACAATTTGACAATAGGTTTTTTCTTTTTAAATTTAGTTTTTATTTCAAATATTTTATTTTTAAAGAATTGTTTTATGCACAAATGAACGTGATGCTTTGGTAAATATTAAAAAAAAATTATTTTTGATTTTTACAAATTATTTTGAAGGCTGTTTATGACGCTTCTAATGGCATTCCAGCGCTTTCATTGCCTTTAGGAGAGCGTTTTGATTCTACAGTTATTCCTTATTTGGAAGATTTTGATTTGGTTAAATTTAATTAAAAATATTTTTTTAATTTTCTTAATTTTTTAAGATTTATATTTGGTTTCCTCACATTCATGAACGTTTCGCCAAAAGGTTTTTAAAAAAAACAAATTTTCTAATTTTGAAATTTTTTCTTTAAAGTTATGCTTCTTATTTAAACGCAGCCCGTTGTTATATTATTACGTTTGTTTTATAATCTTTAAATGAAATTAATTTTAAAAATTTAGGGCATCTCTTCGCCCTGTTGAATTAGTTCGTGATAATAGAGCGAAAGAAGTTCTTCATAATATTCAAGGTTTTTTTATTTAAAAATAGAAGAAAAATATTTTTTTGTTAATTTTTAAAGATGCTGTCCGTGTTCGTTATAAAGGATTTCGTTCAGTTCAAGATTTGCGTGATTCTGTTCGAAGTGAAATTGTTCAAAGCAAAACAAAACTTACTGGCTTAACAATGGTTTTTTTAAATTTATTTTCAAAAAAATTTCATCTTAAGTGGAAACGTTATGCTTTATTAAATAATTATTTGCGCGGATTTCGTCCATCTGAAATGACAATTTTAAGTGGTGGAAGTTATGGAAAAACAACATTTATGTGCGAGTAAGTAAAAATAATTAATATTTTTGGGATTTATTGAATAATGAATTAAGATATGCACTGGATCTGTTTACTCAAGGAGTTCGAACACTTTTTTGTAATTTTGAAATGCCTGAAGAAAAGGTTTTTTTTTGATTATTTTAAAGAATAATTTTTAAAAAATTATTTTCAGATTCTTAAATGGATGATTATTCAATTTGCTGGGTATGTAAATTTTTAATAAGCAGTGGGCTTCCATTAAATCAAAAAAACAAATATTTTTTTTTCAATCAAATCTTTCAGTCCTTCTCACGTGCGCAGCCTTGCCCGTTCCCGAACTTTTACGACTCGGACAAAGTGCGTATGTTTTTTAATAATTGAAAAAAGTCTTATTGGGAAAGGCACGTGAGAGGTGACAAATAAAAGGAGTTCTTTTTAATCAAAAAAAATTTTTTAAAGAGTTCCTCTTCAACAACGCCAAGATCATTCAGCAGTAGAAATGTGGCTTGATCGTTTTGAAAGAACCCATAGCGATTTGATTATAATGAAAACTGAGGAATTTCGAGATAAAACATTAAAAGAAATTGCTGACGTTTGTTTTTTAACTTAACAATTTTTAATCTTTTTTTTTTTTAATTTAAAGGCAATTAGAGAGCAAACTTTGGCTTGTGGTACTCAGCATTTAGTTATTGATAATTTGGTTTTATTTTTATTTATATTTTTTTAAATCATTTTGTTTTAAGCAAGCGCTTGTTGATATGGCTACAGTAAATATTGACCCAATGACAGCAGCAGAAAGAACACATCAACAGGTTTAGAAAAGAAATAATTTTTTAATTAAAAATTTTTTGTAAAGGATCGTTTTGTTGGAATGTTGCGGAGAATGGCAAATACTCAAGAATTGCACATTACCTTGGTAAAAATTGCTTCAATCTTAAATAAATTTATCTTTAAGGTTGTACACCCTGTTAGAGAGCCAAACGAGGTTATCTTTTCATTTTTATAAAAATTCTGACAAAATATTTAAGCATGGCTATTATGAGCTTCAACATATTGGCGGACCTTCTGCAAAAATAACACAAGAAGCAGAAAATGTATTGGTTATTCAAAGACGAAGAGAAGCAGATGATCGAAAGAAGTTTCGAAAATTTCTTTATGTAAGTTTAAGATTTTTAGAGTTCTAGAACATTCTGATTTTCTTTTCTAGATCTTGAAAAATCGTTTTGGTGGTCGTTGTCTTGAAGTGGATCAGGTTACCAGTAATTTAAAGTCTCAAATAAGTTTATTTTAGATAGAAATGCTTTTCCAACCATCTACACTTATTCACTCATTAGTGGAAGTGTCAAGATGAAAAAATTTTTTATTAAACAAATTAAATACTACTAAACTAATATTTGTCTTTCATTAGTAAACAGCTAGCTTTTTATAAAAAATATATTGAGGGTTCGACTCCCACAAATGGGCTAATTGGGCTGAAAGTCTTTTACCAATGAAATATATAGATGATCCGTTTTTAACCATTTATTTTAAAAAATAAGCAACAAACAAAAAAACAAGCACGGGAGCATTAAGAAAATAATGTCTACACGTCTTTTCAATTTTGAGAGAAAGGCTTGGGCCATAACCATTAAATATAACAAAAATACCTCTAATATCATTTTAACGTTCAGTCATTATTCTTTTTCGATTTTCAATACGATTACGCAAAAAATTTTTGTAGGAGAATATATCACCATTCCATTTTGTAACTTTTCTATTATCACAAACCCAAATTTCATCAGTAACTTGTTGAACTAATCGAAAGTCGTGGGAAACCTTTAGAAATTTTTTGTAATATTTCTATTCAAATTAAAAAGAAATACCAAAATCATTCCTCCTCCATAATTATTGATAGCCTCAGCAAGTGCATCAATGCTTCTGAAAAAGAAATATAAAAAATATTTTAATTAAAAACCAACTCCATATCCAAATGGTTAGTTGGTTCGTCAAAAAATAATAAATGCGGTTGCTGCCAAGCTAGCCAAGCAAAGGCTACACGACATCGTTGCCCTTTAAAGTGAAATTGAATAAAAAATTTTTTATAGTTTGTACCGTCTGATAATTGTTTCATTGGGCAAACTTGTTCTCTGCCTTCAAAAAGGTTTAAGTTTTAAACATTTTATAGAAACAGGAAACCTGTAAGTCCATAACGGCCAATAATTTTGCGCATTTCTTCTTTTTCCCGCACATCAGGAAATGATTTTTGCATGTACTCGAGGGCGCTAAGTTATATTATTTATAAAGACATTTGACATAAATAGTCTTACCTGAGTTCAAGCGGCAATTCTTCAACAAGATGCTTACAAAAATAATTTAAGAATTTTTTAAATTTTTAGCTTCAAAACCTGATGATATTTCCCAATTTTACAGTGTAAATGCCTTCGAATCATCCCATCTGTTGGTTCACAATCGGCTGCAAGCAGTTTCAAAAGTGTTGACTTTCCTGCTCCGTTTGGTCCGACTAAAGCAACGCGTGTGTCCAGATCAATCCCAAAATCGAGATCTTGATAAATCCAAGGCTGTAAAGTTTTTCTTCAAACTTATATTTAATTAAAAATCAAACCGAATTAGAATTGTATCTAAAGCTAACATGTTGTACCATAATTACAGGTGGTGGAATATTATCAGGCTCGAAGAAGTAAAATTGCTTTGTTTGTTCCAAACAAACTTTTTCTGTCAAACCACCAGCAATCATTTTTGCCATTGTTTTTTCTTTGCTTTGTGCTTGTCTTGCCAATTTTGCACTTCCGTGGCCAAAACGAGCAACATATTCCTTTTTGAGGTGAAATTTTAAATAATTAAAAATAACAATGAAACCTTCATATGTTTAATCTGTTCTTGTTCCCATTTGTAACGTTTTGCTTGATTTTCCAATAATTCTAAACGAGTTTTGATGAACGTATCATAATTACCCTGAAATAAAACCTGGAACTGAAAACTATTTCTAAATTTTACCGTGTAATAGATTAACTTCTTTTGAAACAAATGAATTACATTTGTACAAACATTATTCATAAAATCTTGTGAGTGTGATATAATCAACAAAGAACGCTTATAACTGAAAAACAATTTTAATTTTTCAGGATTAGAATCTTTTACTTGGAAAGTTCTGACTCTAGCCATACACAGGCATCCAAGTCCAAATGGTTTGTAGGCTCGTCTAATAGAAGCAATGAGGGCTTTAGGTAGAGAGCGCGAGCCAATGCAACTAAATTTGTAAAACTTATTTTAAAAATTTATTTTATACACAAACTTCTCATTCTCCATCCACCAGAAAAATCTTTACAACGTTTTTGCATCATTTGAGGTGTAAAACCAAGCCCATGAAGAATCTCAGCAGATTTAACTTCTGCTTTGTCAGCATCCATTTCATCCAATCTTTCATAAATATCCATCAATTTTGTTTGGGATTCTAGAAAATTTTCAAAAATTAATCAAAAGAAAATTTAAAGGAAACCTTCATCAGCATAAGCAGCTAATTCTTCCGCTTGTTGTTCCAACGCAATGCGTTCTTTATCAACATTAATAACAGCTTGAAGTGCAGGTAAATCTACTGCTGCCATTTCACGACTAACAAGAAACATGTCAATATGATCAGGGATTGGCATCTCACGTAAGAAAATTGCTTGCATTAATGAAGATTTGCCTATTAAAATTTCGAAATTAATCTCAATGAAAGAAGCAATTCCAAGGGCGTGACCCTTTAGGACCATAAAATCCAAAATATCAAAAAAAATTTACCGCTTCCATTAAGTCCAATTAATCCATATCTACGTCCCATATTTATTTCAAGTGTTGTATCTGTTACAATTTCTCGTCCGTGAAATGTAATCGTTAATTGATCAATTTTCAAGTTTATGCTTCTTTCTTGTGAAGTTAAAACGCCAGCAACTGCACGAGCTTTAGCATTCTCTAATTCTACACGATGTAAAACATCTGTAACTGCATCCATTTCTGCTTGAGAAATTCCATTTTCTTCAATTTTATCTAATTCCTCTTCAGCCACATTTTGTTCTGCGTTCGTTCCAACTTTCTTTCCGCCACGTTGTTTCGAAGCAGCTTTTTCTTTGTCTTTCTTGGCTTTGTCGCGTTGCTTCTTTGCGTCAGATGGCATTGTAAAATAACCCTAGCAAAAAATTTTACTAAACAAAAAGAAAACGTTCGAAAAATTTCAAAATTCCAACGGTTGGAAGAATGGCCTCCCTTGAGACTCAAATGGCTTCTTTTATTTTAAATTTATTTTTGGCGTAATGCTTTTGCTTACGTTAACTTACGAGTATTTCTTGTTTTAATTTATTTTCTTTTGTCGTTTTCTTCTTTGACTGGTTAAATGATTTAATTCGCGTGTACATTCATTACGTTTCTTCATTGTCTATATAACCTTTATAAAATTAATCCGTTTCTATCGCATTTTCATTCTATATTTAACTTGTATTTTAAATAGTCAATATAATTTATTAATATCTTTTAATCCTCTAGAAATTCTCAAATATCATTTGTTTTATTAAACATAATTTTTTGGCCTTACGATGAAGACTAAAAATATTTTGTCAATATTTTTGTTAAAACACCAATATTTTTTAATTTAATTTTTCAGAAAATTTTTTTCTTTAAATGACATATTTTTATGACGAACAGTGGGTCAGACCAATGGGCGCAATCGGAACAGCATTCTCTTTTACGCAACTTTCCTACTATTCTCTCATCACATTGTGCCTTTATCAATTCGGTAATTTTGAAACAAAAAACTTTAATTTAAAATTTTTAGCAATGGGTAAAGTAGAAGAAAATAGGCGGAGAGAAGTTGAACGTCTACTTGAGAAGGGAAAGATTCTTCTTTCTAAAGGAAATTTGCAAGAAGCTCTTCATCAGTATCATCAAGCAGTTGAACTAGGTTAGTTTTTGGGAATAATAAAATAAATTAATAAAAATTTTATTTTTAGATCCTGAGGACTATCAGATATATTTTCGGCGTGCAACTGTTCATTTAGCAAGGTTTATATTAATTTATTGAAAAATAATTTTTAAAAAATGTAGTGGTCGAATGAATGCAGCTTTGCCAGATTTGGACAGAGTTGTGGAATTAAAGCCTGATTTTATTTCTGGACGTTTACAGCGTGGAAATATTTACTACAAGCAAGGAAATTTGGACAGAGCTTCTGATGATTACAGATTTGCTGTAAGTTTTATTATAATATATTTAAACATTTCTTGGGGTAATTTGTTGTTTTTAGTTGAGGCACGACTCTGACAATGATGAAATTAAAGAGAAATTGAAGATGATTGATCATATTAAAGAATGGGTTAAATCAGGCAATTATTATCATGAAAATGGGGATCATGACTCAGCTGAGCGAGTGCTTAGTTATGCACTTGAGGTTTCTTTTTTAAAACTATTTGATGATTTCTAAAACTTCATCTTTATAGCATTGCAATTGGGATGCCGATTTGCATAGAAAACGCGGCAAAATCCGTTTGGCTCGTGGTGATACTCAGAATGCAATTTCTGACATTCGAGCTGTTGCAAAATTGGTTCCAGATTCAACGGAGGTTTATCTGGAGATTAGCCGTATTTACTATGAAGTGAGTTATTTAATTATTCGTTCAAAAATACTTTCGTTAATCAGACTGGAGATCCCGAAAATGCAATGACACAAATTCGCGAGTGCCTTCATTTAAATCCTGAACATCCACTGTGTTTCCCATTTTATAAGAAAATTAAAAAGTTGTTAAAATTGCGGAAGGATTTGGACACTTCAATTCAAAAGGAGCGGTGGACAGAATGTCTGGACAAATCAACTTCAATTCTTAAATTTGAACAAGATGTGGATCGAATTCAATTGGATACTTATAAACAAAGATGTAAATGCAATGTTAAGGTAAATCTTCTTGTAAATTTACATATAAAAAAAAATCATTTTTAATAGCTTGGGCACGTCGCAGAGGCAATTCAAGAATGTACTGAGGTGTTGAAATATTTGGACGAAAATGATTTGGAAGTTTTGCTTAACCGTGGAGAGGCTTATTTGCTCAATGAGGATTATGATAGCGGTTTGGAACTTTTTCTTAACGAAATACATAAAAATTTTCTTTAAATATTTTCAGCAGTCGAAGACTTCCAAAAGGCAGTGAAAGCAAATGAAGACTCTAGACAGGCAAAAGAAGCTTTAAATAGAGCATTGAAATTACAAAAACAAGCTAAAAAGAGGGATTATTACAAAATACTTGGAGTACGTCGAAACGCGGACAAACGTACAATTATGAAAGCATATAGGTTTAATTCTTGAATAATTTGAATTTTTTCAATTTTTTAATTTTTAGAAAATTAGCTCAACAATGGCATCCAGACAACTTCCAAGACGACGCAGAAAAGAAACGTGCCCAAGAAAAGTTTATTCTTATTGCTGCTGCAAAGGATGTACTTACTGACCCTGAAAAGAGGAGAATGTTTGTTTTATTTTAAATTTTCACTTTTTCCCTGGACAACATTTTTCCATCAAATTTATTTTTACATTCCTCTTATTAAAGATTCGACGCTGGTGAGGACCCAATGGACCCGCAAGGCGGTGGTGGTGGACATCATGGTTTCCAACAATGGCAATGGTCAGGTGGTCAAGGAGGATTTCCATTTGGTGAAGGTTTTAATCCATTTGGAGATGATGGAGGACAGTATAGCTTTAAATTTAACTTTGGCTGATTGAAGAGCGATTTAGTATATATTTATTTTTTTTCTGTCCAAAAATTTATATTTCTCATTCATTTTACGTCCATTTTATTCCCTCACAAAATTTCTTTAGAAATTAATGATTAGCACGTTTTCTTGACTAAAAATTTTTTTTTGATCATTAATTTATAGATTCTATTTATGTACACCCACAACAACGCAATTCGGTTTAAATTTTGTTCTGTAAATTATATCCGCTATCCATACCCTTAAAAACATTCTAGAAAAAATTTAAATTATTTTATCCTCCCCTGTCACTCCCCATATTTTCCCTATCGCCAGATTTTTTATTAACTTTTTTTTGTGAAGACATATTTTTAAAAGATAAAAGAACAAAGTTTTGTCGGTTTTTATTTTAGTTTGTAAATAAATCTTGATATTTTTTAAAATTATTTTTAATTTTTATTTACTAAAATTTAGGGCTTAAGTATTTAAAATAAATTTTAATTATGTCTAAACAGCCTGAGAAGGAGAAAGTGGTAGAAATGTCAGAAGATGTTCTTGGCCATAAACTTGACTATTGTTTGGCTGATTCTGTGATAAAAATTGCAAGTATGTTGTTAAATTTTTATTTTTGGAGAGATTAATTTCTTATTAAGGTGGCGCAGCGATTGGGACGGTTTTATCTTTGGGTTTGTCGGGTGCAAAGAAGACTTGGCCGATCTGGCTCGGAACTGGGATTGGTTAGTTTTCAGAATTTTGTTTACAATTTCTTTTAGTTTTTGAATTGCCTTGATTTTTTTAACCAATTTTTTTCAGGTATTGGAATGGGCTGGAGTAATTGTAAACATGAAATGCAAAATCGGAATTGGCATTGTACTGTTACTAAGAATTTGGATAACAATTCTACCAAGCTTGAATGCAAAAGTTCATCAACTTCATTCTTTTCTGTATCAAAGCCATCCAAAACTGAGGCATCAATTAAACAGGAAAAGGAAACAAAGCCTTAATTGTTGCCTAAAATTGTGTTTTTGCTACGGGATATAGTGGAATATGAACAAATGCCAGATGACAAGGATTTAGGATTTATTCTCTTTTTAAAGGTAATATTGTTTTTGTTTAAAGTCTAAATATCGAAAAAAAATTTTATATAAACAAAAAATCACTTAAAAACACGTAAAAATGATTGATGAAAATATTCACCAATGGGAAAATTTTCGCTTGTACTTTCTTCAATAATTCCATTTTCAACACGTATAAAGCACCCGTCTTTAAGTTTAAGAATGAATTTTGGTGTTTTATTAAATATCCATTCATCGCTTTTCAATAAAGAAGTAATCTGGTTAATTCCTTAAAAATTAAGAAGGTCGGGTTCGACCTAAACTTTAAAAAATTAAAAACCTGTAAAATGTTCTTCGTCAGGGGAAGTGTTCAATTTAATATTTAAATTGTCGTAATTTGAAGAAAATGCTTTAAGAATACTTTTTTCAGTCATTTCCATAATCTCATTATTTGTTAATCTCTTTTCTTTTACCTTCAAAACACTCGCAAGGCAACCAACCGATTTTGCTCTAATACTTTTTGTTGCGGTTGTTTCAATCTTTTTCTTAAAATATTTTAAAATTTCAAAGGAAAATAAGTTTAGTTAACCTTTAATGGTGATTGCAGCGAGTAATTCAAATTTTCCATATTTGGACTGACCAAAAATGTAAAATGATGATAAGCTTTTCCTTGGGATATCCTTGCAGCGGTTCCTGACATTTTTGATTCATTCGGCTCAATAATTAAATCATCTCTTGAATTTACACAGATTTTGTTAAAAGGTTCAAAATGCTGATTAAAATCAGTATTTAATTGTTTGGCCAATTTTTGTAAATTTCCTTTTCGATTGTGGCGGTCATGTGAAGTTAAAATACTAATATTGAAATTCCCTAGAAAAATCTTTATTTATTAGAAAAATAATTTATTAAAAAAACTAACCCATATCATGATAAACTGTCCCACCACCGCTATATCTTCTAACCAATTTAATATTATTTTCTCTACAAAAATCTACGTTTGCTTCAATCCATGGATTTTGATATCTTCCAATAACAACTGAAGGTGAATTTCTGAAAAATGAATTTTTTTTATAAAATTAGGGATCAATAACAAACCTCCATATAAATAATATGTCCTCATTAGAAAAATTTTTATTTCGAAAGAGCCATTCTTCTAGTGCTAGATTTTTATAAATACAATTAGAAGCTGATGTAAAAATTGTTAACAATTTTGGTGCACTTTTTGTAGCTTTTGTGGAGGAATCTGTAAGTGATTTTATAAACATAAATCAATGTTGACGAACTGTAATATTTTTATACTTTTGGCGTTTTGTCTAACGACATTTTGGTAATTTGGCATTTGTTACTTTTTGCTTCTGTTATTTTCTGATTTTGTTTTTAGACGAATCGAGCGGAACGAATTGGTTTTTCTTTAAGTATTATTTTATAATAAATATTTCATCTTACATCATTTCATTTATATAAATTTAGGTTTTTTCCCTTAAAATTTTGTTTTCTTTTTATCTTTTTATCAATAGATGCATATATTTATTAAATCAAGGTCAAGAGTTAATTATTTTATTTTTAAAATTTTCCAGATGTTAACATTGGCGTTTGGGGGGCCGAAGGCCCCCAAACGCCTTGGGACAACCCACAATATCCTCGCACCCAAGTAACCGTCAAACCGGTGGGTTTGGGGGCCGAAGGCCCCCAAACGCCTCGGGACAACCCAAAGTAACTTCGCACCTAAGTAACCGTCAAACCGGTGCGTTTTGGGGGCCGAAGGCCCCCAAACGCCTTGGGACAACCCACAATATCCTCGCACCCAAGTAACCGTCAAACCGGTGGGTTTGGGGGCCGAAGGCCCCCAAACGCCTCGGGACAACCCAAAGTAACCTCGCACCTAAGTAACCGACAAACAGCACTGAAACGGCGATGTCCAAAATTAAGCCAAATCTCCCAGCAATCAAAGAAAACCTAGCACAGCTTTAAAGCCGCAGGCTTTCCACAACCCAAAACAACTTTTTTCCAAAAATACCGTTTTGAACGCTCCCCCAAACTTATTATTCCCCAAAAAATTTTTATACAACGTCCCCATATACCCATTGTACTAGTTCATTTATATAAATTTAGGTTTTTTCCCTTAAAATTTTGTTTTCTTTTTATCTTTTTATCAATAGATGCATATATTTATTAAATCAAGGTTAAGAGTTAATTATTTTATTTTTAAAATTTTCCAGATGTTAACATTATCAAAAAGATTGTCTATTTTACAATTAAAGAGATGTTTCTCCGTTAAACCTGCTGAAAATTTACAAAGGTTTTTTCTTAAATTTCTAAAAAATATTTTCTTTTAATTAAGGTCTAGCGGTAAGAGCATAGAGAGTGTTTGTTCTGTTCTCGATACTGGTCTTCGTGTCGCTTCTCATCCTGCTTATGGACAGTTTTGCACAGTTGGAGGTTTTTTATAAATATTTTTTAAAAATCACAAATTTTAGTTGCAATTGCTGCTGGGTCGAGATTTGAAGTTTATTATCCTCCTGGAATTGCACATTTTGTTGAGAAGCTTTCTTTCTCGGTTATTATTTTAAGTTTATTTATTTTTATTGCCTATTTTCAGTCAACAAAAAATTTTGAAGACAAGGCAAAAACACTCGAACTTTTGGAAAGATGTGGTGCTTTAGTCGATTGTCAGGCTAGCAAAGACACATTTTTGTATGCTTCTTCATGCAAAATAAGCAATGCTTATGAAATTCTTCGACTAATTGCTGATGCTGTTCTTCGGCCTAAGATAACAGAAGAAGAGGTGTTTTGCCAAAATGCCTATTATTTTATATTTTCTTCATTGTTTTAGATAGCTATTTGTCGTGACGTCATTCGATACGAAAATGATACGCTTGCAAGGCAACCAGAATGTGAGCCTTTACTTACAGACTGGATACATCAAGCAGCTTTTAATTCAAATACAATTGGGCTTCCTCGTTATTGTCCATCAGATGGAGTTGGACCAATTTTATCCAGCCATGTTCTCAGTTTTTTGAGTCAATATTATACGCCGGATCGAATTGTTCTTGCTGGTAAAATTTTTTTAAATATTTTTAATTTTCCTTTCAAAGGTGTCGGTATTGATCATGACTGGTTGGTTGATGCTGCTAAAAAGCTTTTCGATCCACGAGAAAGCACTTGGTCTCAACATCCCGAACGACTTCTTAAAAATATTCCTCCATTGGATGACTCATTGGCACAGTAATTATTTGTTAAACTTTCTTTTTAAAAATTTAATTAATTTTTATATACACTGGTGGAGAAATTCGCGTTGAGAAAGATTTATCTCAAATGGCACTGGGCCCATCTCCTTTTCCAACTTTGACACATTCAGTTGTTGGCTTTCAGGTTTATTTATTTTTTACCTTTTTTTATTTTCAAAAATTTTGTTAAGGGTGTTGGAATGCGTCATGATGATTTTGTACCATTTTGTGTTTTACAAAGTTTAATGGGTGGAGGAGGGAGCTTTAGTGCTGGTGGACCTGGAAAAGGAATGTTTACAAAACTTTATGTTGATGTTTTGAATAAGTTTGTTTTTCTTCTAATTCTATTTTATTAATTTCCTTTTAGACATCATTGGATATATAATGCTACAGCTTATAATCATTCTTATACTGATTGTGGATTATTTTGTATTAGGGGAAGTGCAGACCCTATATATGTAAGATTTCTTATAATTTCACATATTTTCTCGTAATTTCAGGCCAAAAAATTGACCGAAATTATTGTTGATCAATTCCATGCTCTCAGTAGAGGAGTAATTCGAAGAGAAGAATTGGCACGTGCAAAAGTCCAGTTAAAATCACAATTATTAATGAATTTGGAAATGAGACCTGTTCAATTTGAAGATCTTTCTAGACAAATACTTGTACAGGGACAACGAAAAACACCTGACGATTATGCTGAAGAAATTGGTTTGTTTCTTATCTATTTTCCTTTCTTTTTAAGAGGAATTCTAATTTTTAAATTTATTTTTCAGATCGAGTTCAAATTGATGATATTGTGCGAATTGCTTATACAATGATATCTGGCCGGCCTTCTTTTGTTTGTTATGGAGAATTGCGTTGGATGCCGACATTCGAGCAATTACGAGAGATGATTGAATGTTAAAAATATTGAATTTATTGTTTTACTCTTATCATTGTTTGTTTTAATTTTTAAATTTATTTAGAAGAAAATAAAAAATTTAAATATAATTTTTAATTTAGAAATTGATAATAATTTATCCTTATTTATTTATTTACCACCCTCAAATTCTAGCTTTTTTATAAATCAAGCTTTTTATAAATCATTTTTTATCTGCAACAACTGACGTTTGCAGTTTATAACTAGCAAAAGAATGTTTTGATTTTTGTTGAAATTACTTTCTTTTACTCTTAAAAATGAGTTAGGGAAGGAAATTTCTTTTTAAACTCCCATGTTTTTTAAAATTATTTTTGTTGCCGCCATTATTGTTTTGATACAATTTTGTTTTGTAAATGGCCAAGTTGCAACTGGTGGACAATCAGATAGAACACAACAAGGTGTTTTTCTTTATTTTTTTTTATAAATATTTTTTTTTAAATTTAAGAGTTGGCTCTGCTTGGATGGACTAGCGGAGTTCGAATGGCTTGTAAGAAGATTTATTTAAAAATTAAAAAAATAATTTTTAAGATTGTCAAACAATTGCTGTTATTGATTTGGTTGATCCATTTAGAGAAGCAATTGCTCGTATGATGAATAGGCATTGTCGAACTCCTATAGCTTGTGGGCTGAAAAAAAGGTTATTTTTAAGAATTTTATTTTTTAACTTTTTCTTCTTTAGTGTCACATTTAACAAATTTCAAGTGGTCATCCTCGACGGTAAATAACTTTTAAAGTTAAGAAATAAATTTTTAAAAGTAAATTTAAGGCTTTCCACGACGTGAGAATCGTGCATTAAATTTTCGTTTTTATGTTGTTCTTCCACATGATGCTGTTCCTATGGAAAAACGTCCAGATAAACCAATGATTCCAAGTTTGGTTCTCTCAGGTATTTTAAATTACTTTCATGTTTTTAAATTATTTAAATTAAAAACAGATATGCTCAATTCACAAATGAGTGAACTTACTCATGGACTAGGTTGGCAAATAATTAGTCATGAACAATATCCAAGGTTAAAATAAAATTTATTATCAATTAAAACATTATTTTTTTAAAGGTTCGATCCAACTACTAGTGTAAGTTTAATTAAATTTTAAAATTGATTGAATTATTTCCTTTAAGTTCTTCAACCGTTTTCTTATTCCAATAGCGATAGTTATGGGCCTTTGTATGATTTTTCTTGCCTATTGGGTCTCTCTTCTCACTTCTGGTTCTTCATTATATGCCAATGGATGGCTTGTTCGTGGCTCTAGTGGTGGAAAAAATGCAGCGCTTAGGTTCAAAATTTTTATAAGAATTTTGATTTTCAATTTAAATGTTTAGAAGAACAATGCAAATAATTGAAGAGCAAAAATATCGTTTTGCTTTATATGATAGTCAAACTGGAGGTGCTCCTCTTGCTTTAGGATTAAATCAATCACCTAAAACTGTTGTTATATATAAAACAAATGCTCGTGTTCAAGAAGTGCATGCACCTCCAAAATCTTTAGCAACCTCTTCCTCTTCACCAAAGGTTTTTTAATGTTTTATTTCTTTTTTTATCTTGATTTTCGTTATATTCTAGGCAGCTGAGATGGGTCGTGCTATGCCCATTTACCCGGCACCTGAACGTGTTAGTCAACAACAGATGACATTTAAAAAGGCATCTAGAGAAGGACCAACTTCTAAAAATGGTTTAAAAATTAATTTTTTTTTTAAATTATCTCTAAAAAGGTGGCCATATTCAACAACAATTAAGCAGCAGTGAAATTTTACCGTCACCAAATTTGGCAGTTCCAATGCGAAGAAAACAATTAAATCAACCAATTACTCCAGCTCAAGCAACAGCTTATGATGAGAAAGAAATGGCGGAAATGGCTGATTGTGTGCCTGAGATTGTGGTGAGATTGAAATTTAGATTTTTGATAAATTAAAGTACTTGTTTGAGGTTGTCTCACATCCGCGCGATTCTTCAATGGATACAGTCGACACATCTTCGACAGGCCGGAAACTGTCATGGGGCCAAGGGTAAGAAGATATAGAAGATATTTTAGACAAATCAATTTAAGCCATCGAAGAACTTCACGACGTTTCAGCTTCGGCGAAGAGTTTAAAAGAAGAAAGTCTTTTTTCCCTGGTAAAGACAGAAGTGGAAACAAAGGGAATCAACAAGATCGTCAAAAGAGATGGAAAGCTAGTTCTATTGCGTTAAGCAAATTTAGCATAGTTAGTAGTAGGAAATAGGTTTTTTATTTTCTCTTTTAAAATTTGTAGTTTTCGGTTTCGGAGGGACTCGTACGTCCCTCTCGCCCAATTTATGTTTGAAAGTTTTAATAAAAATTACTTATTGGCGTAATATTTTTTGACAGTTTATCCGCTGTTATTTATTCGATTACTCATACGTTCACAATTTTGTTGTTTTTTTTTCATTAACATGTGTCTTTATAAAATTTTTTATTTAATTTAGATATAATTATTAATGACAATGGTTCCTCCAAATTTGCCACTTGGCTCAATTCCTCAAAGTATTCGTTCTGTTGCGCATTATGTCAAAATTGCAAATGAGCATGCCGATCGAGACATTGTTGTCTACTATTGGTGTAAGTTTTTATTTAATTTGTACCAATTTATAAACTTCCATTAAATGAAAACAAATCTAATAATTTTTCAATTTAGGTCTCTTCAAGGCTGTCGAAGATGCGATGGCTACAGATAGCACATCACCTGAAGCAAAAAACTTTTTGACTGTCGCTATGAATATTCTGGAACAGGTTTAGAAATATTTATTAATACTTTTTCCAATTATTTTTTAGGTGAAAAAAGCTAATAAAGACAATGATGCAATCTGGCACGATGTTGTTGCTCAGTCACATATTGAAGATCAGGTTGACTTTTTAAGAATGATTTTAATAATTTAAATATTTTAATTATTTTAAACTTAAGGCTCAAAAGTTGTTCACATATGCAAATTCTCAGGTTTTATTTTTCTCTATTTAAATTAATATTTAAAAAATGTTCAGGATGACTCTGGTCAATTCAACCAAAAAATGATGAAAGCTTTTTATACATGCGGGTATTTGTTTGATGTTCTTAGTATGTTTGGAGCATTGGACGAAAATATACAAGTTTGATTTTAGTTTAATATTTTTAAAAATTTTTCTTGCTGCTCTTCAGTCAGCAAGAAAATATTCCAAATGGAGAGCCACTTACATTTTTGGCTGCTTAAAACGTGGTGAACAACCTATTTCTGGAAAACAAATGGCAGGAAAAGATGGAGGTTTTCTTACTTTTTGTTTTATTATTTCTATATTCATCTTAAAGATGACTCTAATGACTTGAACGCCTTAAGCTCAGAATTCAATTCTTCGGCTAATATTAGCAGTGGGCCGCCTGCTTCTAAATATCCAACGGTTTTTTTACTTTAATCTTAGATATTTAACTAACATACATATTTTAACCCTCCGATATTATCGATATATCGCTCGGGTCTTATCTTCAGTGCATCTTTTTATCGATTGAGACGCAACTTTTCATACCGGGCAAAATTTTCAATACTTTCTCCGGAGTGCTATCTTCTCAAAATTTTTTTTGATTAATTGCAATATGTTTTCTTTTTAAAGAACTTCTCTTCTCATGTTCCTCAGCCTTACGGCGCTGGTAGCGTTTCGCATCAACAATATTCACCAAAACCAGGTCTTCAACCAGTTGTTGGGCCCTTCAACCAACAGCCTCAAGATGATTCCAATACTTTATATAATAATTTGCCATCAATTAATGCAGGTGGAGGGCAGCAAGGACAACAACCACCATCTAGGTCTTCTCCAGCACAATGTGGAGGAACTAGTTCGCAACAGCAACCATTTCAAAAACCTTCACCACAGCTTGGAATTAGCCAAAATAGTCCGACGCCAGGTTATCAGCCTACAGGTTTTTTTTGTAAATTTTGTTAAAAATTCAGAATTTTCTTTAAATTAAGCGCCTGATCTAAAACTTGAAGATTACTTGGAAGCCAAAAAATATACAAAGTTCGCATCAAGTGCACTGGATTATGAAGATCCTGCCACTGCCATAGATTTTCTATTAAAAGCAGTTGCAGTTCTACAAAAGAAATCTGGAGGAGGAAGTAGTGGAGGCCTTCTTTGATTAATTAATTAAGACAAAAGCGTCAATTTTTTTAAAATAATTATACATTTATTTGTTTTGAGATGTAAAAGTAAATTTGATAGTTTGCAAGTTATGATTTTTGTTTTGCGAATTATATAACTCGATTTAAAGTTATGCGCAATTTGGCATACTGTAAATATTTAAAAATAAATGACAATATGTCCCATAAAGAAATACTGCAGTTAGAGAAAAAAATTAATTCCCAAAACGACAAAATGACACACTTCCTTTTAACGACAAAATGACACACTTCCCTATAAAAGACAAAATGCCAGTTTTCTTATGTACAACAAAATGCCAGTTTCCTTATAAAAGATAAATGACTCACTTACGTAAATACGACAAAATATCTCAATTTCCTAATAACGACAAAATGCCTATTTCTATAATCGACAAAAGGTCAGTTTTCTTCAGTATAACAAAATGACTTAATTAACAATAAACGACAAAATGCCTGTTATCCAAAATCGACAAAAGTATCTAAGATTAGCGTTAATTAGCGTCAAAATGTGAACTCATTTTTCTTTCTTAAAAATCGCAGAGATGTAACGAGCGATACATCGTTCGACTCGTCTCGACGAGCTCTATCCAACGATACCAATATTGGATCAATTGCTTCAGTTTAAAATTTTGACTAAGACTACCGTAGTATATCGAATTTCAAATTAAAAAAAAATCTTTTAAAACTGACTCAGACCCAATTAGCAAGACTCTTCAACCTAATTTCTTATTAAATTTCTTTTATTTCATGCAAAATGCCAAATTAAGCGAGTTTTTAAAATTTGCAATTCTCCATAAATAACTTTTTCTCTAACCACACTATTCCTCCTAAGTACATATTTCATTATTTAGAGATGTGCGCAATTATGAAATTTTTTTGTTTATAAAAAATCAATATATCGATTTTTCTTATAAATCAATAAATCGATATATTGATTTTTTAAATTTTAAAAACTTTTATAAAAATTATTTATTTTCAAAAAAATCGAAAAAAATCAATAAATCGATATATTGATTTTTTAAATTACTTCCCAAGACTTATACAAAAAAAACACTTATTTAAATATATTTATTTGCTTAAAAATGTTAATGATAAAAAATACTGATTGCTTTTTCTATATAGACTATTTTTACATCTCCTATGCTTTGTCTGTCGAGTTCCGTTGACTGGATTCTAAGCTCATCCCATTGCCATCATCTAAATTTATCGAATTAGTTTGATGGATAATTGATTATTAAGAAACCGTGTACAAAAATTGTGTTGTCGATTATGGCACAAACCTCCTGGAACACTTTTTCTTCATCAGTATCACCTTCAATCTGTAAATTTAAATATTTAATATATATTGAGAAATTAGCTAAAGGATAGTCTTTGTTAATGGTCAGCGGCCGTTCATTTTCTATTTTTTCTAATACTAAAAAAATTCTTTGGGCCGCGGACCTGGTGCTCAGAATTTGCTGAATCGTGTTCGTGCGGTTGGCGGCTCACCACTCTTAGCAATCCTTGATCATCTAAAAAATATATTTAAAAGTTGTTTTTAATTTATTTTTATATTAAGAAGCTTTTTCCTGCTAAAATAAAAAAAAACCCGCTGGTGGGACTCGAACCACCAATATAATAAGTGGAAATCTAAGCATTTTCCAGCTAAACCAAGGAGACGACGAATATATAATTTTAAATTTTAATTATAATCATTTTATTCTCACCCAGATGTTTCAGCATTGGCAACGTGTTCAATTTAAAAAGTGCCAGACGAACACGAACAATTGCTTCTTCATCATCTAAAGAATAATTAATTCTACTTACTATATAATTAAAAAAAACCTGCTCTCTCTGCGCCTTCTTCTTTCCCCCTTTGATAACGCTGTCTTAGTGAATCATTGCAAAATGGTTCAGTGCAATCTATCAGAATTGCCAAATCAATTCGTCCGAGCTAAATAGATATATTAGAAATTGGCGAAATATTTCAAAGAAACTTGTGCTTCAACGTCCTCAACTTGTACAACACTACGGGGATAACTTTAAAAAATATAAAAATATTCCGAAGAAATATGATTATATTTACCCTTCCAATACAAAGCCCCAAGCATTCTTTCCACGTTCGTGTAGTGTTGTGTAGATAAGTTCTCGACATATTCTCTTTAATATTAGAATATATATTATTAAAAAAATAATATTTTAAAACATAAAGTCAAAAATACAAACGAGAGGAATTGTTTCTCCAGCATCCATTTTCTTTCCAACGCGAGACCAAAGAGCATCTTCTCTATTCTCAAGAACTTTACGCCTATTTTAAAAAGCAAAATTAAATTTAAAAATAAATAGTAAAACCTAAGTAATTCGCCCATACTTAATTGTATAAAGCCTTCATATTTGCGGGCAATTCGCTGAGCAAAATTTGATTTGTTTGAACCGGGTGCTCCTTTTAATAAAGAATTATTTAATTTCCTTTCTATGGAAGTAAATATACCAATTATAAGAATAACAGGTACTTCTGACGGAAGACCTTTAGGAAAAGGATCATTCATTTCATCAGAATTTTTTACAATAGGTGAAGACGAAATAGAAGATGGAGGTCCTGGAGGGGCTGGTGCTGGAGTCGATTTCCTTGAGCCATTGACTTTTGAACCAGTAGGAGGTCTTGGAGGCGTTGATGGGTTAGAACTTAAAGCTTTTTGTTGTTGAGTAGCAGAATTAGGTGTTGAAATTGGAGTTGTTGATGGCATTGGAGTAGCTGAAATAACTTTTGGAGTGTTGAGAACTCGATTAGCTGTTAAATAATTGGATATAAATACCCAATTTAAACAAAAAACAGAAAATCAGTTAAGGAATCCATGTGGGGTAAATACTAGGAAGCTTTTGATAAGCAAAATCTATTTTTAAAATCCCCAGTCCCCATTTAAATATTATTTTACCATTTTCATTTCCCTCAGTTCCATCACCACCATTCATAATTATTGGAATGACATTCTCTTCTTTAGGTGTAGCAGAAGCTGAAGAAATTGCTCCCAAAACAGATTTGGCACTTCCTCCTTTATTTCTACTTCCATCTCTTGTATATATACCACCAGTTGCTGAAGAACTTGCAGAAGTACTACTAGTTACTAAACCACCAACACCAGCATGTATTGCTCTTAATGTCAACTTCTTCATTCTTTCAATTATAACAGAATCAGAACGTTCTCCAGGAATTAAATGAAGTAGTTGTTGATCATCAAAATATTTAGCGCTAGGAAGTGTTTTTTCTTTAAATTCATTTATTCTGCGGTCAATAACGTCAGAAAGGAGTCCACGTGCTTGCATATGACGACGCAATACATCTTCATCATAATCAAGAATTAATGCCATATCAACTGGACGAACCTGAAGAATATTGAAAATGTTAATCAACAGATTTTCACTGTGATTCACTCACGTTCTTCTCAAATTCTTCCACTTGGTGAGCCTCTCTTGGAAATCCCTATTAAAAATTAACTATATATATATAATAACAAGGATTTTATAGGCAATTTATAGGCAATTTTATAGGCAATTTCAAAGGCAATTCTTCAACTATTTTACTGATATATTTTTCATACCTCAAGGAAGAAGGCACGAGCCTGTGGATGCTTTCCCATTTCAGCAACTACTAATTGTTGAGCTAATTCATTGGGGATCAATTCTCCACTTTGATGAAGCTCCGAAGCTTCCCTCCATTCAGGACGCTTGTCTTTATAACGAGAAATGGCTGATCTAACCAAATCCTTAAAAAATATAATTTTTTTAAAAGAATACTTTTCGCTTACAGGCATGCAAATATGTACAAGACCTTCATCTTTGAGTTGATCTTGAAGTTGAGTAGCATAGCGAGTTTTACCACCACCAGGCCCACCCATAAAAAGAATAATAGGTGCATCAGGCACAATAAAAGCATTATTTGCTGCTTGAGCCAAAGAATTTGGACGGGAAGAGGAAGTTGAAGAGGAAGCTTTCTCAGTTGAATTAGTTGCTCCACTTTGCCTACGACGATTTTGATCACCACTAGTTGGATCTGAAACGCCAGAAGTTTGTCCACTATTCTTTTTATTGCTACGACTTAAGGAAGGGCTGTTTTGATAAAAAAATTTATTGGAATTTAATTTATTATACCTTCTTTTGCCTGAATTTCTAATACTAGAAGCAGCTTCAGCAGCGGTGGTTACTTGAGGTTTAGCTAAATATTTAAAAATTAAAATTATTTTAATTTGTTGTTATTAAAAAGTATAAAATCTAGAAAGCACGAACGTTCCCAGCCAGGCACTTTTAGACGAGATAAACACCTTGAGCGACTCATTCGATCCAAATTAAAGAAATCTTTTAGAATATTAGGTAATTGAAATATTGACGGTTTTAGATTAATAAAGAAAATAAAAATAGTAAAAAAGAGAATAATCTTTCAATTGTTGAAAGATTTTAGTAAATAGATATAATGCCGCTTAGACTTCAACCGGAAACAATTTTGGGTGCAAGGTAAAACCAACAAAAGGAAAATATTTCACTAGTTTTTATTTTTTTCAAATCAATTTTGCATGGGAACACGTGCTTTCACTTTAAATATTGTACAGAAAAATTGAAAGAAATATTAACATCACCCAAAACCTGATTAAAATATTTCTTAAAATATCTTTGAATTATTACCTTCAGTTGAAGTGTTTTGTTTAGAAGAAACTGAATTTTCTCCAGTGTTCATTCTCCTCTGTTGCTGTTGTTGAGGTGAAACAGTTATAAAAGTATCCCTGGAATTTTAAAAAAAAACCTTTAATCACTTATACTTCTTTAAAACAAACCACTTTAATGGCAGATCCGGATATTTTCGAAGTTTAGCTATTGCATTTTCCAAAAATTGAATAGGGTCTGTTGGCTGGTTATAGACGAGTCCTGTCATCAAACCCTATGGAAAAATAAATTTAAAAAATAAAAAAATAAAGGAAATATTGGAATTTTTGTCATATATTTAAAGCATTTTAAAAGCAATTTTACCTCAAAAAGTTGAGGAATTGAATGTTCTTGTAAGTAGTTTTGCCTGCTTCTTCCATCACGAGCAGCCATTGTTGAGGCACTCTTTCAAAACATAAAAACAGGGGTGGGAGAAAAAAAAAACTAAATTTATAATTGCTGCAACTGCTAAATTTAAAATAAAAATAGAAGCAATTAAAAATTTTTCTCAATTGATCTTTAATTTTAAATAAAAAATATCCCAAAATTAAAAAAAAATCCTTAAAAATTAAAAATGAACAAGGAAGAACTACTATGTATAGGAAGAACTACTATGTATAGGAAGAACTACTTCATTATTACTATTATTATCCTTAAATCCTTGTTATTAAAATATTTAGCACCAAGACTACTTAACTTTAATAGAAAAATGAGCGAAATAAAATATTTGTTTACTAAAAAATATAAAGGATTTATACATTGGTTACGCAACTAATCTATTTATTATCTTCATTACAAGTCAGTAGTAATAAAGAAAATTGAGTGGATGTCTTATTGATATAAATGGTAATACTGAGGATAAGCTTCTTCGGACACTAAAAAGAATTCTTAAAATTCATACAAATCCGGCTTAAATGTTTTAAGAAATTTTAGCCAGTTTTTTCTAATATTTTCAAGATAATTAAAAAGAGCGCGCAAGGATCGGAAGATGCCAAAACACTTTTTCTAATTAGAAAATTAAAAGAAGATAGTGCCAAAAGTTGTTTCAGTCACTCTCGGCCAGCAGAAAATTTGATAGCATAGGGAAAAATCCTTAAGAAAACCGCTGCGCAACGTTGGCATGGAAACATAAATGCCTTTGAGGTTATAATCTGCGCGGCATTTTTATTGGATGTGTGGCCACAGGAAAAAAAAAGTTAAAAACGCGTGAAAGGAACCTTTTTTATAAAATGATCTAGATGAGAAATTAGTTTGCTTATTAAATGTTAGTAGAGATTATGCTAGATATTTGTTATAAGCACATAGTAACTAGAAAGATATGATAAAAATGAAAAGTTAACTGCTCAATATCAAGAAAATAAAAACGAAACAAAATTAAAGCTGTGATTTCCGAAATTTCAAATGATTTTGAGCAGAGACTAATAGAGGTTTTAAAATATTGCATAGCTTTAGCTGCATGAATTTAATTGTAGAGAATCACAAGTGTGAGAAATGAGTTGTGTTAAAGGTTATTGGCAATGAGAAAAAAGCAAAAAAAAACTTATTGTTTGGTACTAAAATAGTTAAAAACTGATAAATTACACCTAAAAGCCAAAAAAGGCTTAAAATACTTTCTATTCCATTGTTGTGGGAGTGCTCATTCGACGCAGATAATCGTCAAGCTCCGATTCTCCAACACAACATTTTCTTGGGAACTCATCCGAGGCAGCAGAAATTTGATGAGCACCAAGAAATGCCGAATACCGACGCCAAGGACTATTTAATACCTACAAGTATTGAAAGATAAGGATCGGGAAAAATAATAATGACACGTAATGTGGATTTGTTTTAAATTAAATACCTGTACAGGCACAGATGGAGGCACAAGCTTTGTTATCTACAAAATATTTGTAAAAATGCCAATTGGAAAAGTTAACCTCCAACTCAAGTCGTTCAGTTAATCCTCGCAACAATGAACAACCTCCTGTTAAATAAATTGCCCTAAAAAGGTAATTGTTAGTCAAGATAATTTAAAATATATTAAAACCTATAAAGTGGACGACGGCTATCGATTGGACATCGTTGAATCGCCTCGTGTATCTGAAAGTAATTAATTGTCGATAAAATTAAAAAAGGGAATCAAACCAATTGATGAAGTCCAGCTACTGATTCTTTTCCCCATATATTTGGCTTGAAAATACCCTCTGGAGCGGAGAACCTACTTTCCCTATCAACAGTAAGTGAAAGTGTTGTTCCAGGCAATTCAACGGTCATTTCCTTGCAACCTTTTTGGCTCTCAGCTTCATATCCATTGGGCGCAATGAAACAACTCTGGAAACAAAAAAAACATTAATTGGAGACATAAGGTTAAGAACCTTTTCGGCAATAAACCGCAACAAAAGATCTTCAACGGTAGCTGTCGAAGTGTTGGCAATGTTTAAAGCATTCAGCCATCCTTTCAAATCCAATTTTGTACGTAATTTATCTCTAATCTGTTTGGCTCCATAAGGAAGTATTAAATTTACAGCATCTTGAACAACAAATTCTGAGCAAAAATAATAGAGGATTAAACTAGTTAAAAAAAACCATCAATAATAGGAACAATTGAGAAATGATCTCCAAGAAAAACAACAACACCTGTTGTCACATCATAAGAATAAAGGACCAAACTTGGCTGGCGAACAATTCCTACATTCTGTAAATTTGAGAGACCATATAGAAGAAATTTTTTTAGAGTAACCCTGAAGCCAAAGGATTTATCCAAAAGCATTTTTAAAATTTCAGAAGCTGCTTCTATGTCCATGTATTCAGGAATAGACATAAGAACCTATGAAATGAAAAAAAAGAAAGTTAAACGATTTTCCATAAAATTAACCGAGAAATTCTGCGGCCTGAAGCTAATATCCATCTCTCGAGCCTGCATTGCCATATCTTCCTTAACTCGTTGAAGAAGAAAAATCATTGCCGCCCGATCCAAATATGTTTCCTCATCAGAAATCTGTAAAAAAAGGTGAAGCATTGTTTAATAAAAATAAAATATTAACCCTGATCGGTTCGACCAAACTGTAATTTTCTTGGTTTGCACACAATATTGCCTCCTTTCCTGCAGCTACAAAGCGGAGATGATCATTTTCTGAATGTGCAGCACAAAGAAATGGAATAAAAGTGTAGGGCAATGCAGGTTTTTGTGTAAGAATTCCAGCTCGCAATGAATGACCACCAATTTCAAGCAGAATTATTCGCTAACAATTATTGAGTCAAAAAGAGATTATACGATTCAAAAAGACCAATTACATTTGAACGGTGTGGAACTGCTGGCCAAACTGGTTGAATATATGCATCTACTAGGGAGGAACTTGAATGGCTCAACAATGTCTAAAAAAGTAATGCTCTGTAAATAATATTCTTAAAAACCTGATGCCATTTGTCGAAAACATTTGAGGGCACACGAACTAATAAATCGGCGTTTTCTTTACCTCCTTTGATCAAAAGTGTCCAATCTTCTCGATTAGCTTTGATCTCTGTGCCAGTGAGGAGAACATCGGAGATGGGATGCTCATCAGCACAATGACTCTAGAAAAGTATTTTGTATAATTAAATAAAAAAGATCACAAACCGCAAACCATTGAAAACGTCCATCTTTTGTGCGAAAATACAGCCTTTTCCAAATTTGTTCAGTATCTTCCTCGTGAGCGTTATAAATCTTCAGGAAATTGGAGAGAATAGAAATAAGAAATAAATAAAATCACCTCCATATGACCTATAAATTAATCTTTAATGTATATAGATTAGGGAAAGTTAATTTTTACCTTCCATAGTGATATACCGCCTGTGTTCAACAAATGGGTTCCAATCAACCTTAAATATTTATAAACTATAAAAAATTATAACTAAATTTAAACCTTGAAGAGTTCATCAACAAGTAAGGCAAGCAGTTGATTGTCAGAAACTTTTCCATTTACTAAACTATTGTCAATTGAATTATTTTGCTCCATTCTGTTGTTATTTTCTTATTAGTAAGATAAAAGAGCAAGAAGAAAAGAAAAATGATTAACGTGTGTGTCCTGTATCAAAAAAAATTTATAATGTAAACAAGATAAATTGAACTCACCCTTTCTATGTCAGTTCACCTTTGAATACAAAAAAAAAGAAGTAAATCCTGAACAAAATCAAAGACACACCCTCACATCCAAGAAACAAGATGTACAGTTTAGTGAGAGACAAAGAAATAACCTGAGAAATAAAGGAAAAAGGATATAATGTCATCATTTAAAACAGAACGCAAATTAAAACAGGAAAATCCCATTTAAATGTAGAACGACAATCCGACAGCAAGACGATTGGACAACGAGACAATTGGGCAGTAGACAGTTGGGAAGTGGACAATTGGGCAGTGAATCGTGGTTAAGTGGATTTCAGGCCAGGACAAGGAATATATTTTAGTGTGGAGTTCGAACCCTCTCGGCGTAAACATATTTTTTTCTCCAATTATTTCCTTTTTAAACCTTTCTAAAACTATCACAGTGTAAAAATTGTAAAAAATATATACAATATGATTATTTTTCAAAGTTTTTCAAGTCAGGATATTTTTCTCCAAATTCATCCAAATGATTCAAAAGTTCCGTTTTTTGTTTCTTTAAAGGAATACGTATCAATAAATTTAAATTTATAAAATTTACTTTGAGGGCTTCCGGCATCTCGGCATAAACGTCATTAAAGAGTTCATCGGGTGGTAATTTTTTGACTTTTTCTGCTTTATTAAAAGATTCTAATACATCCGATTTTATCTAAAACTTTATAAAATAACTAAAAAGTTATAAATAAAAAATTACTTTGCTAAGCCATTGTTTATCCATTTCCATGTCCCACCATCCTTTACTTTCCAAAAATCGTCGATAGCGTAGGATTGGTAAATCTAATTCTGTCCATTCTTTCACCTCATCTGCAGAACTAAAAGAATTAAATAAAATTGTAAATTTATTTTAAACAAACCGATAAGCAGATGAATCATCTGAGGTAGAATGATGTCCAAGCCGATAAGTCATTGCTTCTATGAGAACAGGATAATTCGTTAATGCGAGTTCTCGGGCTGATTTAGTTGCATTGTAGACAGCAAATATGTCATTTCCGTCAACCCTGTGGTAAATGATTAAATAAATAATGAAAATATTAAACAATATACCTGATTGTGTGAATTCCATAACCAATACCTTTGCCGGCAATTCTTAATGAAACAATCAATTGTAAAATAAATGATTCTATTTGGAAATTTACCCATCACCAGAATATTGTTCAGATGTAGGCGTACTGATTGCATAGCCATTATTGCGACAGAAAAATATCACTGGACATTTCTAAATAGAAATAAATGTTTTTGGAGATTGGTTTCATTTAAAATAAAATTTAATACCAAAGTTGCAGCAAAATTGAACGCTGCATGCGCATCCCCCTCAGAAGCTGCTCCTTCCCCAAAATAAACACAAACTATTCGTTGTTGATCTGATGATTTGGTGGGATTTGACAATTTGAATGAATATGCAGCTGAAGGAATTGATAACTTTGTTTATTTAAATAAAATTACATCCAACAGCCTGTGGCAATTGTGTTGTTAGAGGTGAGCTTATAGTAACAAAATTAAGTCCAGCATCGCCATAATGAACGGGCATTTGTTTTCCTTTGCCTTTAACATAATTTAATAAAGAGAGAAAGGAAGAAAATAAACCTGGATCAAGTTTATTTCCATAGCATTGGTTCATGCACTGATCGAGGCTAAATCCGCGCCAGAGGAGAACGCCTGTCTCTCTATATTGTCCATATATTAAATCTCTAGGCTCTAAAGCGGCTGCTGATCCAACATGACTTGCCTGAATAAGAAAAAGGTCAAATAAAAATTTTGTTATTATAATCATTAATTAACCTCTTCTCCATAGCTAGTCATATAAAACGAAATTCGGCCCTGACGTTGTGATTCATAAAGTATCTTATCCATTGTATTCAATTTTGTCATTTCCATATAAATTTTTTGAGCAACCTCCTGACGAAATAAAAATTCTATTTTTAGAATTAAGAATGAAACCTTTGAAAATTTAGGCTCTTCAGTTTCATTCAAAAAATTTCCATTTGAGTCGACACATCGGTAGATTGGCATTGCTTCGCAATCTTTTGGTGTTTTAAGTTCAAGCTTTTCAGTGAACAGAACCTTTAGCAATGAAAAATATTTTTAAGTGAATGAAGCCAAAGTTGAGAAATTTAAAAACCTTTTTATTCCCGAGATATTTTCCAGCAAATTCTTTAAGTTTGAAGGTGTCAGCTTCCAAATTTGAAAATTTACGCGTTGAGTTTATTGTGCTTTGTTTGCCACTACTTTTGATGCCAAAGCGAGGAATAAAGCGACAAAACAAAATTTGTGACATCAGTCAAACTAAAAAATAAATTTAAATTTTTAATTCATAAATCAAAAAATAAATTTCTGGATTTAAACCAACATGTAACATAAAAATTAGAGAACAATAAAATTTAAATATACTAATTTATATCAAACTTAAACAAAAAATACAAAAATATTTTAATCACATTTTTTCATTTTCTTTGCTTTTTTGGACGGATTTAAACAAGCACTTGAATCATAGAATCCACTTAAAGTAAATAAATTTAATTAAAATACAAAAATCAATTCTTACAGTAAATCTCTGTCCACAAAATTATCATTAAATCTTCCATCTCTAAAAAGTTTTAAAAAATGTGTGCTAGCTCCAAAAACATCCCAGAGATCTTTATTTGTGTTCGAACCAAATCCACTGCTTGTTTGGAATAAACTTGACTTTACTCGTAAATTAAATGCTTTGCAACATTGAATTAATGTTTGTCTAATATCATCATTTGGTTCTTCCATTTTTAATTGATTTAAATAAGAAAAGTCTTTGTGCCTGGAAAATTTTCAAAAATTTTTTTAAATTTTCAAAAATTTACTTGTTCATATAATACAACAAATAATCAGCAACATAATATGGACTTGTTTGACTTTCAAGGATTAAATTACAAACTGATAACTTCATTGCTTCCTCAACTGTATGAACCCTAAAATGGTCAAATCAGTTTCAGTTCTAACATTTAAAAAACTAACCAAGGATTTAATACACCAGGAGTATCCAAAATATAAATCGCTGGACGATCCCTACAAAATTAAAATTATTTTAAAAAATTATCATCAAAAACTAACCATATTCTAACACGATTTTGAACACGTGTAGTGACGCCAGGAAAAGGACCTTCAGCATGAGCCTTTTCATATCCCAAATTATTTTTTCTAAAAGCATTAATTAGAGAAGATTTGCCAACCTAAAAATATAATTTTCTCACAAAGTAAATTATAAAATAACAAACATTTGGAATTCCGATAACCATTATTTGATATTCTGTTTTGACGGTTCTATTAAATCTATGCTCCTTGTGTAATAATTCCAACATTTTTTCTCTTAATGTATCCCATTGTGAATCCACACGTTTTGTACAATCCGTCCAAAAAACGTTTTGAACACCTTGATAATTGTAATATTTTTCTACTGGTTCTCTAAAAAACTTTTTTTGTAAATTTTAAAAATCATTAAAAAATAAACCTGTATCTTTCCTCATCAATTAAATCCTTTTTATTCATCACTAAAATGTGTGGTCTAACTGAAAACAATTTTTGAGCAAAATTTGAATTCCTTCCGGTGAGGGCTACTCGCGCTAAAACAAAAAAGAAATTATCAAACTTTTGTTAAAAATAAAAATTTACAGTCATGAACTTCCAGAATCAAGTCAACGGTTCGAAGTTTGCCTTCCATTACTTGCATTTGAATTCTCATATGTTTTGGATACCTAAAATAATCTTTTTTTAATAAATCGCTTAAAATAAATTAAAAATAAGATTTATCAAACCAATCTTTTCGATCGAATTTAACTGGAAGTTCAAATCGTTGTCTTGGCACAAAATTCTCGAATTGTTCTGAACTTGAAATTTGTTGTCCATTATGAATTTTTTTGTAATTGATGTTGAATGAATAAATAAATTGACGAAGAAAATTATTTTTCAAGGACATTTTTAATTATCTAAAAGAAAATTTAAAAATAAATTGTTATAAAGTTTTTAAAAAAAAATTAATAATAAATTTTTTTAAAAAGTGTGGACACTTTGGTGCTGACTTTTTAACAAATTTTCTATTTGTTGAAAAATAATTGGTGGAACGACAATTGGACAGTGAGACAATTTGACAATGAGATAATTTGACAATGAGATAATTGGTCAGAGACAATTAGACTTAAAATACTAACAAAATACATAAAAAAGTAAATTTACTATTTCAAAATTTTTCATTAATTATTCTCCTTTATTAAAGCAAAACTTTTAAAAAATGGAAAATTCTGATGATAGCGGTTGCAGTGAAATCAACAACAACACTATTTTATCAACAAATCTGCCTTTTCCTGAAGATTTAACGAAAAATGTTCCATGCTTCGTTTTAAAAAAACATACAAAATTTGCGAGAATTATAGCGAGGGCAGAAAAGGATTTTTCGGTTTTTTAATTTTATTTTTCTTTTATATTTTTCAAAAAAAAATTTAAAGGATGAAAGTGTCAGAAGACTAATTTTTCAAGGATCAGGCAATGGCTGTGAAAAGTGTATCTCTTTTGTTGAAGTTTTTAAACAAAAATTTAACGAATCTATCTTTCAATGGAATATATTAAGAAAAAATCAAAGCAACAACAAAACAACTGATAAAGAAAAAGAAAGTAATTTAATAAATCCAGAAATGTTTATTTTGGTTTCAAAAGATCCATTTCCTGATGAATATCAATGTTTAAGGTTAGAAATAAATATTTAAAGAAATTTTTCCGAAAAATTTTTTTAGTCAACAGACAAAAGTTTCAAATGAAAACAATGTTGCTGCAATCCCAGAATTTAATTTAACAAACTTGGAAGAGAATAAAATAAAGAAACAAATTGGCAAACAATTTATAAAACAAATTAAAAACAAAAAGGCAAATAAATGGCGAAGACCAAATAAAATTACAAAAAAGAATGTCAAAAAGTAGTTATTTTATTTAAATTTTGTTTTTGAATATTTTTTAAATTATTTTTATTAATTTTTGTTTTTTATTATAAAATTATTAATATTTATAAATTGTCGCCTTATTTGTTGCTAATCTCAGTTTTAAATTTTTGTTAGTTGTCAAGTTTAAATTTGCGCTGATAAGATTTATTAAGTGCTGTACTGCACCCCTTTAAAGTTTCGTACATTCTCACAATCAAATCTTACATTCAGACTATATTTTATGCTTCTTCGCTGATCCACCAACTTCACCCAAGTCGGCTCGAGTCGTCCTTCGTTTCTCGTTTATCAAATTATTAGAAGAATATAGGTTCATCTACAGGATTTCTACAGTATAATACAGTTGTTTGGCACAATGACTACAGTAGATACTGCCAAAATGTGGCGAAGATATAAATTATCAGTGGGTGATGCCTCAAAATAAGCAAAAGCTTTTTAGCATTTGCATATAACGTTTTAATAATATTCTTATCTTTTAGAGATTCTGTTTTATTTTAAGATAATGCTTTTCATATTTTAAAAACGGTAAGAATACAAATTATCAAATAAGGCTTACACGTCTCCACTTTTTTATGATTTTCTTTTCTCCTCAAGTTTAAGTTAAGCTTGTTTAGGAATTAAGTTGTTTCAACATTAATATTGATAAAAATAAGATCCCGAGCCAAAATTCATAACAAATGGATTTCTAACATTCAAAAACGACTCTTCTGTTTTATAGACAGAAAGTGCAAATCGCGAGTTGCTTGTTTAAAATCACGCCTAAAACCACGACTTTAGAAATTCAAATAGTTTATTAGTTGTGTTGTATTTTGCTAGATTGGACAAAATCAAGTTTGTTTTATAACAAGACGCTAATCATATGCTGGTAACAAAACTAAATTTAAACACTTGTTTTCAATGCCTAGCATATTTTGCTTAAATTTAATCATTTTTGATCAAATCCAGTTAAATCCGCTTGCAACCAGAATATAAATCATTTTTAAGTATCGATTCAGTGATTAATTTATTTCACCCCAACTTTGCGCATTCCAAAATAAGCTTAACGAGCATTATAGATCTAGAATTTGCTTTTGTTTTGTACTCGATACAACATCTAAGCCATGCAGGTGGGAATATATGTTACCTAAATAGTTTAGCTTTATAGCCTTGATGTCCCAGGATTTCTAAACAGATGTCCCAGGATTTCTACATTCAATTTATATCAAATGTATTTTGAGAGATATGATTTTTACCTGTGTAATTTAAAAATGATCTTACCACGATACCCAAAATTGGTATCCAATTGCTTTTTTTATTTAAAATTTATGTTTAAACGTTTTTATTTCGGTCATATTTTTAAGATTTATGTTCCAATTATCGCAATAACAAGCTTGCAACTTCATCCATACTAACATCGACAAAATTATTTTTGCTCTTATTTTTCTAAAGTTTTATTTATCCTGTCATTGTTTTTTTATTTTTCAGTTCAATTCATTTGAATATTCAATGTCATTAAATTATATAAAAGATCCTGCTTCACAAGTGCCAACACTTTCTGCTGGTGGTTCTGGCGTTGATTCAATAGTTCGTTATTATCAGAATGGTACTGATGAAGTGAAGAATTTGTTGAAGAACGAATGCTGTATGATTTACGAATGCAGGTAATACTCAAACATTAAATTAGCTTTATAATGTAAATTGTAAGAGATTTAAGATTTCCTATGAAAATAAAATTCAACGGCTTAACAGATCTTTAATAAATTTTCAATTTTTAGCTACTGTCGCGCTCTTTTTCGTTCAATTATCAACTTTATTGCACACAAGCGTACGATTTGTCGTTCCTTACAATCAAATGTACAAGCAGAACAACTTTCTGAGGTGATCAAAAACGCCAAAGAAGGTAATTTTTAAATTTAATGAAAAACAGAAAATAAATTTTCTTAGGTCTAACTAATGATCAACAGCCCCAGCAACAACCAGAAAATGAAGAAATTGGTGCTAATGGTGGAGGAAATAATGGAAATAATAACCTTGTTGCTAGACGAAATGTAAAAAATTCTCGTGCTTTGCGTCGATTTAATCCAGCAGGCAATATAGCAAAACATATTCGTCCAGTGAATGTTCATCTTGAGAAGGCTAATGTAAATAATATTAAATTATTAAGGTTTTAACTATTTTTAAAAACCGTTTTTAGGCCAATATTGAAGTACAAACTTTACCAAAAGTTGTTCGTCAAGTAGCAAAAACTACTATTATTGATGGGAAACAAGTAAATTATTTTTTTAATTAAAAAAGAAATTTAATAATTTTTAAAAAATTTCATTAGGTTGTTGACCAACTTCCTATTGGAATGTCAATAAAAGAGCGAATACCGGAAAATCGTGTACCATTAGTCATACCACGCGAAAACAGCACTCGTTGCGGTGAAATGCAGTTAAGACGTAGACGATCTGTTCAATTGAAGAAATTAGCTAATGGTGGCGATGGAGTTAAAGACAGTGGAAATGGAGACGCAGAACTTCATGAATTGACAGTGGACGAAGTTTGAAAGCTTTATATATCTATTATTATACTTTTTAAAACAGATTGCCATCTTGGAACGCATACCATCTGCAATACCTGTTGATCTTGTGCATTTACGCTGTGAAGACGAAAGGTGAGTTGGCCAAACTTCTCAAGATTTTCAACTTTCCCAACCAATTTTAAGATGTACAACTAATGGTCAGAGTCCATTCACTATGTTAGCTGCTCTTGCTCATCATCTTGCAATTCAACACCAAACTGAATACAATGAGGAAGCATTGCTGAAAAAGCCGGCGCCGCACATTATATGCTTTTTGTGTGATGTTCCTGCATTTAAAAAGTTTAAAATTTTTCTTATTTTTCCAATTTTTCAATTCATTTTTTTCCAGACTAGAGGAACTTCAAAAACATTTCAATACCGTTCACACATCTGTTCGTGAACAACACATCAAATCTCGTTTTGAGAAGTTTAGCTCAGACTCTAGTAGGCGAAGAGTAAGTTCCCAAATTTGAAATTATTGTGTTTTACATGATTATGGCGAAATGTTTTTAATCACACAAAACATTTAAAGTCAGGTGTAAACTTAATTCCCCGATCGAATTATGCTTATTGACAGTTTATTGAACTTATTTTTAGAACTTTTATTGAACTCATTGTTCTTTCTCCTTATTTAGCGATTTTAATTGTCCTTAAGTTGAATTTAAGCCTTTTGAGTCTCAAGGGGTCTTTTGAGTCGAAAGAAAAATTACTAATTACTTTTATTTCAAGGATAAATATAAAAATGAGTATATCTCCCTTAAATTATCCTTTAATTGCCTAGGATAAAGAAATCTCGACTTACCGAGCACGAAGCCTCAGTCCATTTGTTGTTAAAAATTCTGATGAGGAAAAGTCTGACGAAAACAAAATTATCATTAAAACTGGAAGGAAGAGAGCTGTTACTAACACAAAAACGAAGAGGGGAAAATACACAAAGCCAACATCCAAGGCCATTTTAACTCAACAGGAAGAAATTAAACAAGTAAGACTTTTGAATAATATAAGAAAAATAATTAAATTTTTAAGCAACTTTCTGCTACTTATGCGCTTAAAGGTTGGATTGAAGCGAAAAAACGTATGGATCGGAATGGAAACATCGATGAAACAACAAATTCGAGTAATGATATGGAAACAGGTGAAGGAACAGCACCAGACATTCATTTGGATGATGAACCTACGTGTTCAAAAGATATCTTGGATGAAGTGGAAACTGGGAGCGATTCAACGCAGATTGGACTTATTGATGAAGATGAAGCACGTAAAATTGATATGGTAATTTCATCTATTTTTTACGGAAGGAAAAACGGAATTTTTTTTTGGGAAAATCATAAATTAAATTAATATTTATCATTCTATTTTTATTCACCAATTTAGCTGCTAAATTCTAAAGCACCAGAGGACGAGGAGGATGCTCATGCAAGCGAAGCATCTGCAGATCGGAGCAATACTAGCACTCCATCTCCAGCAACGAGTGACCTTTTGCTAATAAATCGTCCACATCGTTCGGTAGTTACTTGTTAAAATGTTAATTGTTTGAATTCTTGCCAAATTTTAATAGCGTCGTCCAAATACGAGATATGATATCTACGAAAATGTTGGAATTGTTGGCAGTGGTGATAAAGGGCGAAAACAACGCTCAGGAAGTGAGTATTTTTAAAATATTTTATTTGTAAAATAATTTTATTTAGCTCCGAAACAAAAGTCTGACAAAACACCTGTAAAGCAGGAACCATCAAGTCCAGAAAAAGTTGTGAAAAAAACACCAACTAGAGGGAATTTTTCTGCAGGAAAACGAAGAATTTTGTCTCGTGGAACTGCTGAACGTAGAATGAGACAGAAACGTTTAAAAATTCCAGATGTTACATCGAATACAGACGCTGTTCATCATGAGAATACTGATCTCGCTAAAGTAAAGACAACTCAAGCAGTAACGGTACCGACGACTGCAGCAGCAGCTCTCCGCGAATTTAGAGATTTCGTTCTTCCCGATTCAATTAAAACTGATAAATCAGGAAGTGAAACACCGACAGAATTTTCAAATGGTGCTAGAGGAGCCAGCGTTGCGTCGACAACAAAGCAACAAATTGATCGGTATATTTGAAAAAAATATTTTAAATTTCAAATAACATTAATCAAGTAGTATGTTGGATGAGATTTGTGGAACTGACTCAAACTCTGCGAATGATGAGCAATCTGAAACTCCACCAGTTTTAACAAAGGAAAAGCAGCAATTCCCTTCTGTTATTACTGATCGTTATAAAGAAGAATTGGTGCTGTATACTCCACGGGCTAAAGTACTTCGAGAGACGTCGCGTGATAGGAACAAACGTTTGATTACTTCGGGTATTTTATTTTAATGTAAATAAATTAATCATTAAAATATAAGGGCAAATTAAAATTAAAAAGTATTTTTAGATAAATCATCTCATCGAAAACAAAATTTGAACGAATTAAATGAAGAAGCAGATGGAGAACTCTCAGTCCTTGGAACTAGTAACGCGAAAGAAAAGATAATAAAATTTTCACCAGTTGTATCTAATACTTCTGGGAATCGTCCTTTACCACCACCAAAACCAAAGGTTTTAAAAAATTATTTTACAAAATATTGTCTCTTTATCTAAGGATCTTGCACAAATTCCTGTTTATTTAACGGAAACACAGCGTGACCTTTTCTTTAAACCGTTAAAGCCACTTTTCAACAAAAATGTTAGTTCGGATGGATTATGTCAATGTGGAGAATGCGGTGATGTTCGCAAAAATATTAAAGTATAATTTAAAATTTTATTTAATAATTTATTACTCTCAATTTTAAGGATGGCCGCCGTCATATGGTTTCGCATATTAGAGTCATTCGTGTCCGGTAATTTTAAATTTAATTTTAAAAATATACTCAATGTTTTAAGCTGTTCGCTTTGCGATGCTGGTGCATTCTTTTGCTCTGATATGCGTGTTCATTTAATGTATAGGTAAAAGAAAATTTAAAGTTTATTAACAATAAATAAAAATTTAGATATTGTGAGAAATTAAATTTGGCACCTGACGAATTTGTTTCACCCGGGACAGATGTTCCGTGTATGGATAAGGAGAAGGTAAATTAAAATGAATTATTGATTTTACACAAATCTACTTTTAGGCTGATATGCTCACTCAGTTGGTTGATCCTTACAATCCGGGTCGTATAATGTATTCAACTGGCAAAGTAACTTTTATCTATACATTCTTTACTAAAAAGCATTTTTAGATTGTTAGTTGGACAAATCCAAGACCATATTTTCCAGATCCAAAAATCGAGCGAAACATTTTAGGACCAGTGCTTCCAGGGTATGTGTCAAGGTATATTATTTTAGAAAATTATAAGAACAAATATTTTAGTCCACATACATCACCAAAAAAGAAAGCAATCCGCTCTGCGATCCTATCGCCGAAAAAGTCTGTTTCTGCTACTCAATCAAAGGAAATGGAGACAAAGAAACAAGAATCAGACCAGAAAAAGGAAGAACATAAACATCAAGAAGGAGATGAAGCATTGCAACAAACTCATGTTGAAAAGGATGGAGAAGGGGAAAAGGGAGAAAGTGTCGGTGGTGGTGGTGATGCTAATAACTGCACAACATTTCCTAAGGATTCAAATAAGGATGATCATTCATATTTGTAAAAACACAATTTATATATTTAATTTTATGGGGGATTAATAAGAAATTTGAATATTTCGTTGACACAACTTAAAATATTATTTAGAAAACTTTACACTTTTTATTCAATATATATTTTGATAAATGAATCTTTTTGTTAATTCTTTTTAAATATAATCCATATTAAAGGAATTCTTCTTTTACTTTATTAAATTGATTAAAATTTATTTTTTTGATATTAGATGTTTCCGACGAGTACACAAAAACGTTTTTGGATTTTTGGAAACAAAAATGAATTAATGGAGATGCGAAATGCAGTCAATAAGGCACACATTGATAGGTAAGAAATATTATTCTCTTTGCTACCTGATAAGCAGATCTAAAGATTTAAGGCAATACTGGCAGAATATCCTCATGTGGCAAGTCAGGAAGACTTTCTTACTGCAGATGAGGAAGCAGTTTTCTGTAGGATAGTGACAGAAACTGGAATTCGGTAACTAATTAATGTTCACCTATTATTTAAATAATTATAGTTTTGGAGATGAATTCCGGCCAGAAATGTGGCCTTCAGTTAGGTGGACTGCGTTTGCTTATTTTAAACGGTTCTACTTGAGGCATTCTGTAATGGAGTATTCGCCCAAGAATGTTATGGTTGCTTGCTATTATTTAGCGGCAAAGGTTGATATTTTTTAGGTTTGTTTCTATTTTTTAATTTTAAAGGTAGATGAGTTCAATGTCACCATCGACAACTTTGTCGACAATCTAAGGTTTGCAAAATTTCAGTAGAAAGTAGTCTTTTGTAGCAGTGGCACGCGCGAATCAAACATCGAAATAGTGCTGACATTAGAACCGGAAATTATGCTTAAGCTGGATTATTATTTGGCTGTTCATTCGCCTTTCCGTCCTTTCGAAGGACATATGATCGAAATGAAAACAAGAATGGGCATGCATCTATCATCGCTCAAATTTGACATCGAGACAATAAGACCATTTTCTACGGAATTTTTTAGGGTAAGGAACAAATTATTCTTCAATAATAAAATACTTTCTAAAGATGTGCCTCTATGGTGATGTAATGCTACTTTATCCCCCATCCCAAATTGCTCTAGCAGCAATCAAATATGGTTTAGATAAGACATTAGGCGGTATGTTTGGAGGAAAATGCCCAGAAAAACTCCCAAAACTCAGAATCAAGATCATCAAATTTTCTGCGTGATTCACTTGCAAAACTGATGGATGCTGATTTTGGTGCAACAGGGGAAAAAAGTGCTGCAGAAATATTTAAATTGGAAAAAATTCAAATAAGAATTGATCAAATTTGCGAACTCGTATGTGAACAGGCTGTACAAAACTTTAGTGCTGAAGACAGCGAAAGACTACAAGTTTGGTTTAAAGAAACTAGTTATAGTTTTTACTTATTTTAGAAGAAATTCTTCACATACATACAAAAAGTTAGTGGTGAGCTTTTACCAAGACTAAAACAACTGGAAAAGGAACAACAACAAAATCCAGGAAGCGGAGACGTATTTGATTCCGATGATGATTTTTAGGTTTTTAAAATTTAGGAGAATGAATAAAAGTTTTAAAACCGGGAAAAGTACAAACTTGTTAAAAAAGTAGAATGTTACTTATCGTCTAGTTACTGCGTAGTTAAATTGATGCGAAAAATTTCGTTCAGCTTTAGCCTTTTGTATTTGTCCTAAACATTCAGAAACCCTTTTGAGTGCTCGTTTGTCGAACAATTTTGTCTAAACAAATATGAATTATACCTTAATTAATTGCTAGCCACCTTTAAGCGTTCCCGTCCCAAGAAGCTTTCTGGTTTTGGTCGTTGTCGTGCCGTTTTATTGCATTTATTAGTGTTGGACGATCTCGAAGATTTTCCTTCTAATTGCATACCAGTAGCAGCTTCAATGTCTCGAATATAGGCTGCCTCATCTTCAACTATCTTCTTGTCATTTTTCTTGTTGTTAGCATCTTTGACCCTACATTTATAATTATTTATGAGAACCTTTGTAGAAAGTCACTTACTCGACCTGCTCCTCCATTGGGAATCCTTGTTCATCTCGGTCAATGATCAGCCCGTGTAGCGCACAACGATCGTATTCCATTCGGGGGCAAAGTTTGCCGCTGGGTAATGGTGCACTGTTAATAGGAAATATTTTTTATTTGTTAAAATTTTCAGAACACTGAATCGAGAGTAGATATTCAAAATAGTACCGGCACATCTTTTGTTGAATAGGCACTTCACTAACAAATGTCATTTGTCTTGGAACATAGGGCATTTCATCACAATTGTCACGTTCATCATTGTTGCCACTAGAATTTAAAGAGATCATTAAAATTAAATATTTTTAGTTCCTAATAAATATTAAAAATTTAAAAGAACACAACTCACTTATCGTTTTCAGAATATTTTCTCCACCAACAATCTTCAGCTACTTGACTATTTATTCTTTGTGATTCAGGTCTTATGCGTCCAGAATCTTCACCCCAGTAGCATAAATCCAACCCCATGGCTAAACGTTTCGGTTGATTTAAATTATTCTTTGCATTTTTCTGATCTTTTTTAATTGTTTGGTCAACTTGTTTTGAAGATTTGAGTTGTTCACATTTATTACTTGGCCCGGGAATTGTTGAACAAATGAATAGATCATCGTCTCTGCTGGTACTTCCAACTGAATCGAATTGCATCATTTCCGGTTCATAACCTGAAGGAAAATAAATGTTTAATAATTTTTTATTCAAAATCAAAACCTTCTTTTTCTTCAACATCCAAAAATTCCTCCTCTTCAGAATCAGAAGAACTTGATCCATCAATCATATCTCCATTAACTTTCGCTTTAATTTTAAATTCTTTGCATTTTTGCAGTTCCTCCATCAATGTTCTTTTTGTATCAATTAGTCGTTTTGTAATTGAGGTTGTCGAAGTTTGAGCATCACTTCCAATTTGAGATAGTTTTTTAATCCTAAAATAAAATTCATTAAAAGCCACAACCTCACGTTACCAATTGTTAATGTTGTTAGTCCATCTTTCAAGCTGCTTAGTGGTTTCATACAATTGATGGATCAGATCAACATTGTCAGCGCTTTTCTCAATTTCCACTTGTGCTTTAAGACATATTGTAACATCAGTGCTAGGCAGAAACGGTTCAAGAGAATCGGCTGAGCCAGTCTAAAGTTATCAAATTTTAACAGGTTAATAAAAATTACCACAGATAATTTTTCATTTCCTTGTAAAGAAGCATCAATTCCTTTTTTATTATCAAGAGAACAGAAATTTGGAAGTAGAAGCTCTGACAACTGATGTGAGATATATTAAGCACTTGCTTACTGTTAGCGAAAATCTATCTAACCTGAAATGCTTCAACCTGAATCATTTCAATATCGGCTCGAGACTCGTCAAAAAGTTTGTTAATTTTCTCAACAACTTTGCGAGCATACACTTCTCGTTTGAAAGCCTCATTTGCTGCGCGTTCGCGTTCAAGCTAATCAAATTAATTATAATAATTTTATTTTATAATAAAATACCTGTGAATTACTATTGGAATTTTCCCAATCTAGACTTTTTGATTTATTCAAGTAATTTCCAAGTGTTCGCAATTTTTGATAACCCAACCCAAATTTGTCGATCCAACAGCGTAACATTGTAATTGTTTCCTTTTTGAGTAAACAAGCTGCCTCAGATGGTCCTGGCAATGGATAGTGAAGAGGATCAGTTTCCAAAGTGTAGACAAGGAAATCCTTAAAAGTCATTACTTTGGTGATTCTAAAAAAAATAAACCTGAATCGCGTTAATCAACTCAAGACGAAAATTATGAGAACGTTGGAAGAAATGTCCAGAAATATACAGAACACAAAGCCGTACATCACAATCAGATTGGCGGAGTTGCTCAAATAAGATGTCAACAAATGAAGAAATTATGCCATCCGTCCGTCGAACAGCTCCTACGAGCTCTTTAAGTGCTTTTGCGTTCATTCCCGCGTTCATTTTTTTATAGTCGAACTTAAATTTTGAATTTAAATCATATATTGTTGAAATCTATACCTGTCTGATTATAGAACAAACACATCGTCGCACTACACTTTTTTCAGTATCCATCACAATCTTATGTGCTGCTAGAAATTAAATATTTTAGTCATCTTTAATAATCAATCTATTAAAGAATTATTATATAAATTCATCTCTACCTTTTCGTTTTACAATATAATTTAACGGAATTCCGTTAAAAAACAATGGATAGCGAATATTTGAAAAATATTTATTGTTACAAATTTAAAAAAAAGTTAACTGTAAGGTTATTTAAAATCAGGCAGAATCCTCATAAATGCAAAAATAAAGTATTAAAGCAGTAGTGGTATGTATTATAAGTGAAATAATTAAAATCCCAGAGTATTAATTAAAATAAGAATTAATGGCAGTGAAGAAAATAAATTAGGAGATTCGAAATTAATAATTTAGAAAAATAGTTTAGTAAACCTTTCAAAATTGTATATTTAATCAAACATCAGAATTATTATTAGTGTTATTTTCATCATTCGATTTAGCATCTTCCTTGTTTGTTTGAGAATCCATATTATTCAACGCTTGTGGAGATTGTAGAAGACGTTTGCCGCTAATCGAACCAAGTCCAGTTACCTATCGAATAAAAAGTTAATAGGTTACAAAAATAATAATTTAAAATGAGCAAACCAGTGGGGATTTTGAACGTCGAGACTGCATCAATGGAGTTGTATTCATAGACTGATTATGTTGCTTCGATTGATGATTTTTCTCATCATCACCCCCATCAACGAATTGTAAAGTCGGCGGTGCACTATACTGATTTTCTCCTAATTTTGGAGGTCCAAATGCATTAGTTGGAGAAGCTGTCCCACTGATGGCGCGCAGAAGAGAGGCAGAATTAAAAGCATTTTGATGCATGTTAGGAAAATTTTGTGTTTCATGAAGTGCAATTGGTAAACCAGGCGGCGACTTATGAATTCCCATAGCCATGTTTGCATAGCCAAGTGCATGTCCATAAGCGGTAGGCTTTAAAATTTATATTAAAAATTAAAAAAAAATGTTACTTTATAGGTGTTTTGACGAGAAAAGCTGTTTTCTTGATGGTCAAGAATCAAAACATCGCCTTGACGCGCTTTTACAGATCCAGGTGAAGTAGTACTTTCAACTCCATCTGAGCCACTACCCATATAATGCGCTGCAGTAGTTGTGTCAGAATTTCCTTTAGCCATATGAATATCTCCTAGTCTACTATGATGGGATGTACCACTAGTCTGTGCCAGCCAATGCAAACGTAGTAGTTCATTAAGCAATTCGTAAGTAAAACGACCACCAACGTGTTGACGCATAAAATGAAGTAAAAGGATGCCATCAGGGCGTAAACGGTACTGAACAAATCGATGAAGTTCGCGACGACCAAAACCACGCAGCTTAAAAATTTTAATTAAAATTTCGAATAAAATGATTTGAGACGATCAAAATTTTACCTTCTGTTGATGTTTGTTAATATTTTGTCGGACAAAATTAGTACGCATTCTTGGTATCATGAGCATGGAAAAATAGTAGAAAAAGTTGACGATTGTTACAACACCAACAAACAAAAACCAAAAATGAAGGAAAAAGTAAAGCCTTTAAAAGAATATTATAAACAAAATAAACAATAATAAACGTACTTTTCATTAATCATGTTCAACATAATTACGCATTGAACTGAAAAAAATATAAAATGATATCCCAAATAATATTAATTATACCTGTGTGGCGTTGAGGATTGGCCAAACGTCGAATTGAAAAGTCACACATGATAACACGAGGAAATAATGGAGATTCACCCCAATCTGCACCCTTGAACAAGTCGAAAATGGCCTGAATGAACATTTAAAAATTCAAAAGAAAATGAATCTTATTTTTAAACCTGCCATGCCCAACTATGGAATTCGCCACCAAGAAAGCGATTTAAAACAACAAGTTGACCAAAGCAATTTAAAACATAGAGGAGTTTAAGTGCAAGGTAGAGAAAGCTAGCACTTAACCCAGAAGGATGTCGAGGTCGATGACCAAATTTTTCGTCAAATGAAAAAAAGGAAAGCTTAATATATTAAAAATGTAAATTTGAAACAGATTAAAGAACGAACTGTGTCTGACACAAAAGATGCGATTTCAACAATTTCTTTATCGCGATCAATTCCATGCAATTTTCGGCTTTTCTGCGCCTCGTCAAGTAAACCACGCGGATTTATTGCAGTTTGTTTATGTAGAATATTCCAGAACCAATTGGGCAACCAAAAGAGCAGAGCCTGTACAGCTAACACGACAGGAACCCAACTTTAAAAAATAAAAAATCGATTATCTATATAAAAATCATACCGGTAGTAGCTGATTTGGTCCTGTCGATGGGATAACTCCCGCGGTATCTCCTCATCAAAAGGCACATAATAAGCATTCGACACAAAACAATAATTCTCAGCATACTTCTCCCAACCCCCTTTGAACTCTAAAAACAAAAAATATTAAAGTTAAGAGTAAAATACCATTAGGCGTCCAACATTGGATAGGTGAACCAAAATATTGCTTGGCCGAAATTGCCAATGCAAAAAAAGCAAGAAGCAGAGAAGTGCAATAATAATTAAGCCAGTCTACAGAATCAGCGACAGCCTGAATCTTAACAATACGTTGAATGTAAGTAGAAAGAAATGGAATTCCCAACATCTTGCTAGTTTTATTTTTGAAGATTTACATAACAAAATCAGGTTTCTAAATTTTAAGATAAAAATCCTTAATAAATTTAAAACATATGTATTGATGATGCAAGTACGAAAAAAGAAAGTCCCCTTTGGTCTGAGTCTTGTGGATTTGGGAAATTGAGGGTTTTGAACGAGGACATATTGTCCGTTGGCATTTTGTACTTTTTATGCATTATGCCAAAATCTTATTCGAACTTTTCCATCTATTTATCCTTATTTCTCTTCGTCTCTCATTCGTCCGGCTTGGGTTCGTCAACGGTAAATCGTCAAATTACACATACCAATAACTTGTTTATCTACGATATACATAAAACATGTTAGTTTCTTTAAAAATTTTATATTTATTGTTCTTTTTCTTTAAGAATCTTCAATTTACTGGCATTTTTGCGTGGGGGCAACACAACATTGGCACCATGATCTCGTTGCTTGTGTATCAACAGTGTACGTTGCTGGCAAAAACCGCGTGAGCATTCTGTTAATAAAAGAAAATTACAAGAATTGTTTTACTTTTTTACCGTCACATTTGAATGGTTTCTCTTTCGCGTGAGTGAATCTTAAGAAAAAACGTTAAAGTGATTTTTAAGGCGCAAATACAAACTTATGATCGCGTAGATGATCTTGGCGTCGGAACGACTTGTCACATTCATCACATGGAAATGGTCGTTCATTAGTATGTATGCGTTCGTGGATACTGTCAGGTATTTTAAATATTGAGAAGGTATAGTTTTTTGAAATTGTTTACTTAAAGTATGATTCCATAAAATTTGGGGATTCAAATTTTTATTTTGGCGGGATAATTCTTGTGAGACTTACAGAAGATTATAAGATTTTGTGAATTGGCGTTGACAGTAGCGACAGATAAATTGCTTTCGTTGTCTTCGACCGTTTTTTACGGAACGACGTGCTGACGCAATTTTAATAGCTGCTTGTGCATTTTTGTTTCCAGATTTGCTTAATTTAGAAATTTTATAAACTCTATATAATTTATAAGTTACGTATGTGATTGGTTATTTGTTTTTTGGTGAATATTCACTTGTATGTATGTTTTAGTAGTACTTTCAGCTTGTAAATGTGCAACAGAAGCTGCGGCTGCTGCAATTACAACTGCTGCTTCGAAAATTGAAGCAGACGACGCTGTAGGGACTTGCAGATTATTAAAGTTTGATTCTCTCATTTCCATACTTTCGTTTCCCGTCTTTTTGTCTTAATTTGAATATTGACTATTAAAAGATAAAAAGTATACACCTTCACTATACACCTTCACGTGTTTTTGATTATTGTCAACACACGAGGAAATATCTGCGAAATCAAATTTTTTGATGACATTTGTTTCATTTTTAATGATATTGTTTGCAATTATGTTATTGTTTTCGCTTTTTCGTGTTAAATATTGATGTTGTTGTTGAATGGCCTGAATCCATTGCAGTATTTCTTGTTGTTTCTGTTGTATAGTAGGCAGTTGTGGGAAAATACTACTATTTGTAGTCTGATTAGCTGGTTGTACGAGTGAATTGGCGATTTGTGGTGTCAAATTTCTTAAAGCCAATAATGGAAAAAGTAAGGCTGGAGAATGAAAGCGCTGCAATGGAAAAATCCCGGATGAAAAATTTGGGGGCAGCGTACTCGCCGGAGTAGATAATTGGGTTATTGAAGAAAATGTTTCATTAATTTGGGGTGTAGTATTATCATTGTGATCCCTTTTGCTATTTTGTTTATGTTGATGCTGGTGAGGTTGGTCGTGATAAAGCATCTGAAAATATATAAGTTGTTTATGATATTTCAATCTCTACATCCTAAAAGTTAATTTTTTATCTTTCCGTTTTATTTCTATCAATAATCTTTTTTCTTGCTTTTAATGTTCGATAGAATTTTAGCTGCATGTATGTTATTGCCAGCCACCATTTTTCAGTTTTTTCTCCCTTCATTTTTTATTTTTTGACCCTCTTTCCCAGCCAATTTCCGGCTCGGCCCAGGATTACCGAGTCAATGCGCGCCGCTTCTTATGAATTGGCAAAAAATCAGTAAATGAGAAAAAAGTATATTGTGATTTTGAAAAGGCTGCGGGAATTAAATTTTTTTCTATAGCTTTGAGATTGTAAAATAACTGAGCAGCTGTGAAAGCGCAAATTGTCTAGATGAGGTTAAAAAACTAAAATGGCTGTAAGTGGTGTTAAGTGGCATTTGTAGGCTGGCGGGATCCTTTTGATGTTAGAAAACTCTTATCATTAGAATAATAAGGAGAAAGGAATGATAATTGTGTCTCTTCTCACTTATATTGTGACTCAACCATAGGGTTCAACAAAATTAGTGTGATAATTATTATAGCGATAATTAGTGAATCGAAAAAGACAAATATGGAGTGGAAGGCCAAGAAGACTGTAAAATTTGGCAAACTGATAAGTAAAATAAGATATAGAGTTTTTGGTGATTTATATCCTTTAGAAAATGTTTAGTTTTAAAGGGGTTTGCGGGAGCCAATATTTGTGTTATTCGTTATGTTTGAAATAGTTATTTTTTATATCTATTTTTCTTAACAATAAAAATTTGGGCAAAATGGGAAGGAGGTAGCTTTTATAACTTTGTGAAGACGGTGGCAATAAAGTGGTGGGGCGGAGTTTTTTTCGTTGCGGGAGCAAGCAGCGAGTTATGTCTCACACCAGTATGTGGAAGCGATGATAGAGGAAAAGTTGTTGTGTTAGTCAAACGGGAGTAAGGGAACTTGTACTATTCAACATTACTTGGGCGATGGGCGTGCGGATCGGTAGTTGGTTTCCTCTGATTGGTTGTAAGGCACACCTTCGATGAAAATTTCTTGTAAGCATGCTCAAATTTAAAATTCTTTTGTATAAATATGTACATGCTCTCATTTTATCGATCCTGGATTTTAGGGTAAATAAAATTTTCATCGTCTTTAATCACGTTTCCAGCTTTATCTATTTTTCATCGTTATCACTTTTATCGAGAAGTATTCTTTATTTTTTCTTTTATTTTGACAAAAAACCTACAACTCTTCAATTTCCCTCTTCATCAGCGGTATTCAGATTTTACGATCCCGATGACCCACACTTAAAAAGCACGAACGGCAAATTGGCCCACAGCTAAAGGTCTCCAATAAAAAATCGTGATGATTATTTGAGACACAAACGGCCTACAAAAAGGAACCATAAATTTGACTATTTTAGACACTATTTTCTCTTTTAACACTTTCTCTTTAGCTTTTACTTTACCTTCTAATTAATTTTTTGTGATATATATGCTTATCTTGATGATTTTGTAAAGAAATTCAAGTTTTCGGACAATTTTCTAATTTTTTTGTCTAGAATTTGTTTACTGGAAGGCTATGATCTAAATATCATTTATTTAATACTGTGTCCTGTCTCTGGATTTTATGACTACTTTCAACTTTGTTTTCTCATCTTCTATTTTTGGTGGTTCCTTCCATCGGCAAATTGCAAAAAATTTAGATAAAAAGACTGTCTAATGCCCTCCAACAACTTTGTTTCTTTTTGCCTTTGGCGGATATTATTTTTGGCATTTGAACCACAAAGGCATTCATTCACCTAAACTGAAAAGGCGCAATTGATATATATATATATATATTGTGAGTAAATAATAAAGGGCAAAATGTTTATATTTGAGTTATTTTTTTGGAAATCTTTTCTAATTTTGAATTATGTTGGCCTAATTATCAAATAATGTTCAAATAACTCTAATAAATAAATAATATTCTAAATAAATAAATTTCTTTACCATTCTTAATTCACAATTATTTTGTGTTTAAATCAGAGACGCTTATCAATCCAACCCAATCGCTATATTTATCGCCAATTTTCTAATCCTCTTCATTTATGTTTATATGTAGTTCTAATTTGACATGTCACGAGCGGTTAAGCTGTGGATTATAATAGCATTGAATGAGAATGTAGATGCCTATTCAAGATTATTAAGAATTAACTAGGCTATGAAAGGCCAATAAATATGTACAATTTTAAGTAAAATAATCATGTTTTTTAAAGACAATGAAAAAATTTAAAACAGAAAATATTTTACTTTCATATTCACCTCCATGTTCTTTTCTGTTTTGTTTGATGTGGCCATAAAATAGCGATGATGATATGTCCTTGTTTGTAGTATCGTCGATCGGCGGCGACAAACATCACAAAAAGGCTCGCTTTACCGTTAATCTGGCACAGTTAGCGAATAAGGACCGAGATTTCCCTACGATATTTTTCTTTGGTTGCCTTATGTCAACCACATTGTGGCCAATTTTCTCCATTCTCATTGCCGATTATGAGATCCGACGATTGATTGCAAAATCGCGCATCATGTGCTTTGCTTTTTAACGATTTGTTGATTTGTTTGAATAAGGCTTATTTGAAGAAAGGTTTAAAAGTGAGTGAGAATAGGTCGGAAAAGTAAAAGGGGAATTTAAAAATAAAAATAATCACGACATTTTTAATCACGACATTTAAAAAAATCGTAAATTTAAATTCTTCATGATCCTTCTTCTATCAAAACTTAGACTCAAATAACATGAATTTTAACAAAATTTTATTACCATAATATTTATTTAATTTTTGGCATTGAAACTTTTGATTGTTCTAATTGGTGGCACGACAATTCCACACTAGGACGATTCCACACTAAGACAATTGCACACTGGACGATTCCACACTGGACAATTGCACACTAAAATGTGGTAAGTGCATTTGAGTTAGGTTCGGAAGGGGATTGCAATTTTAATTAGACGAAGGTGCTTTGCTTTTTAACGATTTGTTGATTTGTTTGAATAAGGCTTATTTGAAGAAAGGTTTAAAAGTGAGTGAGAATAGGTCGGAAAAGTAAAAGGGGAATTTAAAAATAAAAATAATCACGACATTTTTAATCACGACATTTAAAAAAATCGTAAATTTAAATTCTTCATGATCCTTCTTCTATCAAAACTTAGACTCAAATAACATGAATTTTAACAAAATTTTATTACCATAATATTTATTTAATTTTTGGCATTGAAACTTTTGATTGTTCTAATTGGTGGCACGACAATTCCACACTAGGACGATTCCACACTAAGACAATTGCACACTGGACGATTCCACACTGGACAATTGCACACTAAAATGTGGTAAGTGCATTTGAGTTAGGTTCGGAAGGGGATTGCAATTTTAATTAGACGAAGGTTCGAATCCTTCCGGCACCAAATAATTTTTAATAAATTTTTTTAATTTTTTGGCCTTTGTTTTTACTTTTTTTACTTCAAAAATTGTTCAAGTCATAGGGGACATTATTATATAAAGTTATCGAGGGAACTTGGACTAATTTGCATGGGAAGGTACCACGTCTAATTAATCCAAGTAAAATGTTGAATTTAAGGTAGAGATTCAC